>JABSTQ010005827.1:0-73583 GCA_013358835.2 Ixodes persulcatus
AAGCCCTGATCCTGCCAAGACATCCGCTGTTGCTGAATTTCCGAAGCCATCAGACAAGAAAGCCGTAAGAAGATTTCTTGGACTGTGCGCTTACTACAGACGTTTCGTTCGCGATTTCGCCGAGATTTCTGCACCGCTCACGCATCTGACGAAGGACGACGTGAACATCCAGTGGGGGGAGGAGCAAGAACAAGCGTTCAACGAACTGAAGGGAAGACTCCAGTCGCCCCCTATCCTCGGACACTTCGACCCATCAGTGGAAACGGAAGTACACACGGACGCCAGCAACGCCGGACTCGGCGCGGTACTCGTCCAAAGACAAGACGGAGCAGAGAGGGTGATCGCTTATGCAAGCCGGGCACTGTCCAAGGCAGAGAAAAATTACTCGACGACCGACAAGGAATGTCTCGCTGCCATCTGGGCGTTAACCAAATTCCGCCCGTACCTGTACGGGATCCCGTTTCGCGTTGTCACGGACCACCACGCTCTCTGTTGGCTCGCCAACCTCAAGGACCCGTCAGGACGCCTCGCTCGCTGGAGTCTGCGACTGCAAGAATTCGACGTGACCATTGTGGATAAGTCTGGCCGCAAGAATAACGACGCCGACTATTTGTCTAGGGCCCCAGTCGAATCTCCTCCCGAAAGCACTGACGACGACGATGCCGCCCGTTTTCTCGGCGCAGTGACAGATGCCGACATGAGAGCACTTCAACGAGACGACCCGGGACTTCGCGCCGTGATCGAACACCTCGAAGGCCAAGGAAGTTCAGTTCCGCGAGCCTTGGCCCGAGACTTGTCAAGCTTCGTTCTGCGGCGAGGCGTGCTCTTCAAGAAAAACTTCGGAACGAGCAACCCTGCCTGGCTTCTGGTTGTTCCGGCCAGCCTGCGAGAAGTAATCTTTCAAGCATGCCACGACGACCCGACGGCTGGACACCTTGGCTACAGCAGGACGCTCGCCCGGATTCGTGACAAGTACTACTGGCCGAGACTCCCGAAAACAGTCCATCTGTACACAAGGTCGTGCCATGAGTGCCAACGACGTAAGAGGCCTCCGACGAAGCCAGCAGGACTCCTGCAGCCGATACCTGCCCCGACTAGGCCTTTCCAGCAGGTCGGAATGAATTTACTTGGGCCGTTCCCAACATCGACGCAAAGAAATCAGTGGATTATCGTCGCGACAGACTATCTTACACGATACGCCGAGACGAAAGCCCTGCCATCGGGAAAAGCGGTGGAAGTCGCCAAGTTTTTTGTCAAGTCCATCCTCCTTCGACACGGCGCAACTGAAGTGCTGATCACAGATCGAGGGTCATCTTTCCTTGCACAGCTGACCCAAGAGGTACTTCGGCTCAGTCATACCAGCCATCGACGAACCACCGCTTATCACCCGCAGACCAACGGGCTAACAGAGCGGCTCAACAAGACCATCGCCGACATTATCTCCATGTACATCGACGTTGAGCACAAAACGTGGGACGAGGTGTTGCCGAACGTTACGTTTGCGTACAACACAGCGGTTCAAAAAACAACGGGAGTGACGCCGTTTCAACTGGTACACGGTCGGTGAGTTACCACGATGCTCGACGCCATGCTGCCTCACGTGCCGGCCGGCGATGACAACGACGACACTCAACTGATCTCTCAACGCCGGAAGAGGCTCGCCAACTGGCAAGAATCAAGATTCATGACCAACAGCGAGTCGACGTACGCCGGTATATCCTTCGTCGCCGGGACGTCCACTTTCAACCCGGAGACCGGGTATGGGTGTGGACACCGATACGACGCCGTGGTCTCAGCGAGAAGCTTCTGAAACGCTATTTCGGACCCTACAAGATCGTCCGACGCCTCGGCGATCGGAACTACGAAGTCCTTCCCGACGGAACGCGCCCATCTGCAAGACGTCAGCCGCGCCCCGAGGGGGTGCACGTCGTCAGGCTGAAGCCGTATTACGAACGATAGAACTTTCCACCCTCGTCGACGAGTGAACTGTGAACTGTGAACTGCGGTTCGCGATTCTGCTGTCCTTTTGCTGTGGATTTCTTTTGTTTTCGTTTTGTGCTGCATCGGGACGATGCACTTTTTTAAAGGGGGGAATAATGCCGCGAGCGCAGCTGACAAAATAGGCAGCGCGCCCGTGGCCTAACGGTTATCGCGCTTGTCTTCCAGAAGTCCAGGGTTCGATTTCTGGCCGCGGCTACACATTTTTATTGACACTGTAATGTGACGTTCTGGTTAATTCGAGAACCGTCTTGCTGATTCGAGGTTAGAATGTTCTACGCACCGAACCTTCTACGCCGAATGCTCCAGAAGCCCACGCGTGTACAAAAGCGGCTCCGCGTGGCAAGCTGGGGTCAGTTTCGCCTCAGCGTTCGATCCTGCTGCTTCGCCGCTTTCTACGCCCGCGACGCTCTGTTGTTATTGTCTTTTCCTTTTTATTTCTGGGCACAAGTTCGCCCCAATAAACGTTTCAGTTTTCTCAGTTATTCCGTTGTTTTGTCACCTCGTCGTTCGTGACAATATATAGGTTAAATTAATGACCTAACAAGCGCTCATTCCCCAATTTTCGCGATTACCTTCATATTTTGAGTGGGCACTTGCTCGGTATTTTACGGTATGTTGCTTAATATTTTACCCTGTGCATATTAACATCTGTTCATTTTTATGACCTGTAAACAATACAAACAACCCAGAAAGGACAAGTGTTAAATTACATTGAGGGTGCAGGCGAGCTGGTGTATACTTACCGTTTTGATGAATTGCCCAAGACTGAGGCGAGAAACCTAGAAACATCCAGCTGTGGAAGAAAGCAAAAAAGGTGACAGGAGGAAAGTCCTCCTGTCGCCTGTCTTTTTGTTTCATGGTTAATGGAAGAAAATAACCGTGGAAGATTGAAAACGGTGATGGAGCAAAGTCCTTTTGTCTCCTTTTTTTATTCTCTTCCATGGATGGATGTTTCTTGGTCTCTTGCCCCAGTCTGAGGTAATTCATCAAAAGGACAGAATCGAGTTTTGAAACTTTTCAGACTTGTAACTGACCAGCAGACTACACTTACACTTCATTTACGTTCGCTACACGTTTTCCTTGAGATAAGGCAACGGTATCCAAGTGTGCTGCAAGCATTGTGTTTGACAACCACATGAGTGCTGTATTCTCATATTTTGAACTGTATTACCTTTATGACACTTTTTGAGTTTCTTATTGGAACTTTTATGAGACCAAGCAGTGCCCCATGCAGAGTGAGTAAAAAGGCTGAAGAAATTGTCAAGCAAACAGCGGGGCCTACAGACGCACTTTCTTGCCGGTTTCGTCCTGTCGGTGACTATACCCAGGCAGCACGCCAGAGGAATGCCCAACTTGGGCAAAGGTCTGGCAAACATAAGGGCCCAACTTTGGCGCAGTTAGGTTTTTGCACCATGGCATTCATCAGTGCCAAAGTACGGTGCCTAACTATAGCCTTAGTTGGGCGATCCTAGGGCATGCCAAAGTTTGGCTCTTCTCTGGTACGCCAGAGGAGTGCCAAAGTTGGTGCCATACTTGAGCCATAACTGCCATAGTAAATCCTAATCTGGGGATTCGGGGCATGCCAAGGTTTGGCGTTTCTCTGGTCCGCCAGAGGAGCGCCAAAGTAGGTGCCATACTTGAGCCATAACTGCCATAGTAAATCCTAATCTGGGAATTCCGGGCATGCCTAGGTTTGGCGTTTCTCTGGTCCGCCAGAGGAGCGCCAAAGTTGGTGCCATACTTGAGCCATAACTGCCAAAGAAACGCCGAATTGGGTATTTCGGACATGCCAAGTTTGGCCTTTCTCTGGTCCGCCAAAGTTCTGCCAAAGTAAGTGCCAGACTGGAACCCTAACTGCCAAAGCAACGCCTAAATTGGGTATTTCGGACATGCCAAGTTTGGCTTTTCTCTGGTCCGCCACAGTTCTGCCAAAGTAAGTGCAAGAGTGGAACCCTAACTGCCAAAGCAACGCCTAATTTGGGTATTTCGGCCACGCCGAGTTTGGCTTTTCTCCGGTCCGCCACAGTGTTGCCAAAGTAAGTGCCAGACTTGAGCCATAACTGCCAAAGCAACGCCTAATTTGGGTGTTTTGGACATGCCAAGTTTGGCCTTTCTCTGGTGCTCCACAGTTCTGCCAAAGTAAGTGCCAGACTTGAGCCATAAATGCCGCAGTAAATCTTTATTTGGCGATTCGGGGCATGCCGAAGTTTTGCTCTTCTCTGACTATCCACTGAAGTTCCAAATAAGTGACAAACGTGGCAAAGAAAGTCGAGAGGCCTGCCCAAGTTGGGAATATCTCTGGTGTGTCACAGAATTGCTCTTTCACGCGCCGCAGAAGAGAATTAAGTTAAACAAGCGTCTGAAACACGATGGTCAGATGTCATCACCTCCGTTCCCAAGCAGCACGGGAATACTTTGCAGTATCGTGCCAGTACCGGCCGAAAGTCGGTTCCAATATCGCTCAAATGTCCAGTTTTGCACCACCGTTTGATATCCGGCGGGTATTGCCGTACAGCTGTTTTGCCCCGGCCTAGTGTTCGCGCAATATTGTGCAAATACTCTACGATGCGTCTGCTCCGTATTGGCCGAACGTCGTGCAAGTCTGTGTTGTGTACGACGTTGCATATCATTTGTAGCATATCAATAATATATACGGACAAACAAAATGTTTTCGATTGCTCCCAGAAGTTTATTAAACAACTATCATTACACACAGTGTATTCTCGACATATTTACAAAGGTCACACTTTTCTGTAAAACGAAATGCAAATTATAAAATAGAATTAACACTGTCCTCATGCCAAGCAAAACTCATCACACAAAAAACCGCGGAGACTCAGAGGAAAGCAGGACTACTATCAGAAGCATGCTTGCAGTGTACTTACTAATAAAAGAGCGATATCACGTAATCCTTGACAGATGCATAATCCAACTCAGGCACCCAACAAACACACTCGATAAAGAAGGTTGCGCACATTCAACTGACGTCTCGTCGTCGGCGAAGAGCAGTTTTTGTCGAAGCGTGTCCAACAAACACATCACAAGAATTCCACGAACTCCGGCGAAAAAAATGGCTGTTACCAAAAAAATTGGCATGGACGTATTCCGGCCGTTTGCGACGAAATCACACGGCCGCGTCTGCAACCCACGAAAGCAACAGAACACTGAAGAGCGCATTTCGAAAACCGGACCTACGTGGCCCGCCTATTTTTATAACTAGGCAAACGGCGAAAGCAACAGCCCCAGAGATTCCATCAGCGTGACAGAGAGAGTCACGTGAAAAACTTTCGTCCAAATGTTTTTGTCCTACGCGTCCTACACAGAGAGGTCACGCGTTTCGCTCCACCCTTTTGATTTGCTTAAAGCGGCTGTCGCGTTCGCTGACAACCACACGAAGACACAAAAGCAGGTGGGGAGGATTTGCAAAAGGCGAAGTCGAAGGGGCATCAACAACGCAGCTAAGCTCTCTCAGCATTTTCAACACTTTAGAGTAAAAAAAAAAAACAAAAAAAACAAAGACAACTTTAAAAAAAAATAAAAAAAAACCTGCTGTACCGCCAAAGCTACAGGGGAGAGAGTGGGGGAAGAAAATCGGGAAGCGTTTGCTTGGAAGTAGGAAATGAAGATTAGGCTTTAGCGTTTTGGAGGTCGCCGAGTGTGTCGACCTTCGGGTTGTTGTTGTTCGGGAGGTCGGTTCCCTTTGCGAAAGTGATGGAGCCGGGGAGTGGCTCAGGCTGTCGGGGGCGAACTCGTCGGTCGTCTGGTTTTGCGTTTGAGTTCTTTTTTTCTCTTTCTCTCTCTTCTTTTCCCTTTCTCTTTTTCATTTGTCTGAGAGTCTAGTTATTGGTGTGTTCATATCAATAAAATTCAGCTGCGTTTGAGATTTTGTTGTCTTCGTCCGTTTTTTTATCGTTCCCCATCTCAGGTTTTCCAAGATGTCGATTAATTACCAGCTCGCCTGCACTCTATCACTGCTTACTGTTCAACAGTAGGGAAATAAGGTACGGGGGAATCCCAGCCCTTCTCTGGAATGAAATGGAACGGAATGAAAGGAAAGGCCGCTTCTGCCGGTGACCTTGTCGCCTTGCCTAGTCTGTCAGCGTTCGGCTTCCATTGTGGGCCTCAGAAAGATAATCTCCTTTCTTGAAAGCGAAATGGAAGGGGTGCTTATGTTTTTATGTTTTGCGGGCTTGTCGCCATCCGATAGGCCTCAATTATTTCTCTCCCGACTCGCTCGCAGTGGCCTCCCATGGCTGTCGCGCCGGCGAAATTAGGATCGCAGCCGACACATTTTCTCCCGTGAATGACGATCGGGTGCTGAGAATCCGAAGCAGCTCTTTCGGCGTCCATTTGATGTTTTCGGAGTCGGTCGTTGAGGCATCGCCCCATTTGCCCGATGTACCTGGCCCCGCAGGACAGGGGGATTGCGTACACTTTTTCCGCTTCCTCTCCTTCCCCAAGATTTCCCCTTCCCGCACTCCCACGGAGCGGGCGGGCTTTGAGCTTGAAGCCGAAAATAAATGTTGTTGAGGTTGAAAGATTGTTCTGTCCTGTATCGTCCCTTATGTGTCTCCACTTTCTAAATGTTTAAAAAGTACCAACACGCTAAAAGAGTACAAGTTCCGGGATTTCATTTTAATTCCCCAAGTGTGATGCGGGAGCGGCGCCACGGAGCCCCGCAGTGCTCAATCACAATGCAAGACACGCACAGAGCCACGCTCGCTTTTGCAATGGGCCGCCTAATAATGATATCTGTTGAGGAGACGTGCGCACATCAGTCTCGCGCAGCGCTAGCTCGATGGCACCACTTTCTGTAAAGGCGCATTCAGCGATTTGAGCAGTCGGGCGATGCGACAAAATTGCATAAAAAAAATAAATAATTAGATGGTCACTTTGGCGTGCGCGATGAGCGAGTCCAACGCCTTCGTTGGCGAGTCGCTTCTCAAAAAGTCTCGCTCCGAACGCCGTTGATTGGCTCAGCCTCTCCGCGACTAAATCGCATCGCAAAAAGTCGGGTCAGCAAGCGACTGCTCAAATTCCGTCGCTTTTTGCCCGCGATGGTCGCTTTTGCGATGAAAGTTATCGCACGACTAGATCGCATCGCCGGTGTGAAAGCGCCTTAATGTCGAACCAGTCTCACGGCGCGTCCCGATATTGGCGTCTGTACCTACGCGCGAGTATAACATCCGGCACAATTTGCGTTTGCAAAGCCTGGTCCAGCCGCGTCAAAACACTCAGCCAACCTTTGGACTGGAGAAATCAAGAGACACCCAAAATAGGATAAAGTGGCCAGCCGAATAAAACTTGATTTCTATTTAATTAAAATGAAGACCACCCGCGTACATCAAATACCTCATCAGCCGAACTCCAAGGCAGCAAGCCTAGTTCTGGCACTTGTTTGGCAACTTTGGCCCGTAGCTGCAGATGACAGCCGAACTATCGGGAAGCGAAGCCTAACTTTGGCACTTGTTTGGCGACTTTGGCCCGTAGCTGCCAGATGAGAGCCGAACTATCGGGAAGCGAAGCCTAACTTTGGCACTTGTTTGGCAACTTTGGCCCGTAGCTGCCAGATGACAGCCGAACTATCGGGAAGCGAAGCCTAACTTTGGCACTTGTTTGGCAGCTTTGGTCCGTAGCTGCCAGATGACAGAAGAACTATCGGGAAGCGAAGCCTAACTTTGGCACTCGTTTGGCGACTTGGGCCCAAATATGCCAGATGTCAACCGAACTACAAGGTAGTAAGCCTAACTCTGGCACATCTGTGGCAATTTTGGCCCGAAGGTGCCAGATGACAGCCGAACTATCAAAAAGTGAAGCCTAACTTTGGCATTACTTTGGCGATTTTGGCCCGAAAATGCCGAATATCTGCCGAACTACCGGGCAGTAAGCCTAAGTTAGGCACTTGTTTGGCGAATTAGGGCGAAAATACCCAGACTGTTGCCAAGGGAGGTCAGGTTTGGCTCTGCTTTGGCTTCTTCGGGCTTTTCAATGCCCTAAACTCCCAGACAAAAGCCAAGTTTTGGCCCAGAACTCGGTGCTACCTGGGAATATATATCACGTCAGGGGTTTTGCAGTCGATATGCTGTTTAATATTTACGTAGAAATCTGATGCGTAGCTTGAAATTTTATCAGCGGTCAATACGAACGGGCAAAGTTGGCAAGGAGTGTTGAGGCAAGGACCACAACCGCCGCATGAAATGGGTCTTTTTATATACGAGGGACATAACATCCTCCCAAGATTCCGATGCTTACGGAATGTGACAAATGGTGATTCGGGAAATATTTTTTTTTAAGTTTATCGTCGGCATGTAGGATGTTTAAATGGCGTTTCAATATGGAATTCAGGCTTGATAGGTTCGAATAGTAGTTTATAACCAAGGGCACCCTTGTTTCGTTGGAGTGAAGCTGTCGTGTGGATTCAAGGATTGTGCTACGTTCCAGAGCGGATGCTTTTCTTGTGGCGTCGTCGAGAATAGATGCAGGATATTTTCTTTTGAATAGCGTGTTCTTCAAGGACGTTACGTTTTCCTTAAAGTTCGATTCTTCAGAACAAATTCTACGCAACCGAAGGAATTGGCCGTAAGGTATATTCTTTTTTTTTACATTTTGGGTGGTAGCTATCATAGCGTAGAACCAGACGTTTGTCTGTAGGCTTTTTGTACAACTCCGTTACCAAATGGCTTCCCATCTTTCTAACGTTAACGTCGAGAAAGTTCATAGAGTCTGCTGAGTAATTACAAGTAAATTTAATTGTACGGTGACAACCGTTGAGGTAACTTAGGAAAGAGAGGAGTGCATCTTCAGTGTCATTCTAAATGATAAATATATCGTCAATATACCGAAGATATATGGCGAGAATCTTGGCGTAAGTCCACAAAAAGGTCTCCTCAAACTGCCCATAAAAATGTTAGCCTAATTTGGAGACATAAGTCTGACATTGCAAATAAAGGACACACGCCAGTCGCTAAACACTTTCGTTCCGACGACCACGACATTCATACGCACCTAAAAATTATCATCGTGGAAAGCAGTTTCAAAAATGATATTACGCGCAAAAATAAAGAGTCATTTTATATATCTAAATTTAAAACCCTAACCCCGCTTGGTATGAACATTTCAAAAGGAAACTTAAATAGGCTGTTGTAGGTTTTTAGTTTTTATTATACTACAGGCAAAACACATCCCCCATCGCAGAGGAGAGCGGGGGAGAGCTAAAGCTCTTTGAGGGGAGAGCTAGAAACATTGGGATGTGGAGACGTCGCCCGCTAACTTCCCTCTTCTCATTTTTTTTTTTTTTTTTTTTGGGGGGGGGAGGGGGAGATAAGCTGGGAGGCGTTCTAAGCAGTATTTCTCGGTATTCTGTTGAGCGGTGCCATCCACGTGTGACATTATTGGTGTCCGTTTACACACACTTCGGGCTTATTTATGACCTTCGTTTCCTTCGGCGTTATACAGGCTTAGGCTCACTCGACTTGACCCCTGTATATTGTTGTTTTTCTGGATCTGGAGCTCTAACTCTAACGTGACGGAGGCCGTTGCCTGTGATATATTTTCTTGGTTTCGCTAACGAGTGCCGAGACTGTGTTCCCCTTAAAACTACCACTTTATTTTTTTTTTATATGTGTGTTTTGTAGGAATGTAGATTTTTTCATGCTCAAGTGTTTTTACTTGTAGTATTATATATCTGACTTATTTCTTTTGCTTTTTTCAATGTTCCTTCTCTACTTTGGTCTCTCTAAAAACGCTTTGCAACTGTATTTTCTGCACACTGGAAGAATTGAAGTCTCTTCCCGAAACGTCGTGTAATAAAGCCTCTACTGCTGTTTAAACATTTTTCTAGGTTTATTCGGGAATAAAGCCTACGAGCAGATATCGACAACTCGCTTGTTGGTAAAATATACAATTTAGGAAGCTCGCACAAATTCGTTTCCTTAACTGGCGACGCTTCAGCTTATCTATTATTCAGCACCTTCGTGTGACAATGCGCAAAAACGTGGGCTCTTCGGGTTTTTCGGGAGCAATGCTCCTTGAGAGAAATGACCGGAAATACGTGAACAAGGGCTCTTGGCAGAAGGATTAGATTGTTCCCGAGGCGGAAGGGAAACGTTTCACGTGACGACTACTTGTAAGAACGAGGTACCATGGCCCGGCTTAGCAAACTGACAGGGACTATAACGTCTTCCAAATCAAGAAGACTGAAACATATCACCCTTGTAGTAAGGACCTTCAGCGATGAATGAACAGAGATAGCGGTGAGTCGACTCTCTTTGAGTCGCATCTAGATAAGCTAAATAATGTTTAACACTTATGTCGTGTGCTTCAGAAAAGCGACTTTTAGTATGAACATAGTAAAAACACTCCGAGGCTGGGATAAAAAGAAAGGACAGAAAAATACAGGTCTCAAAAAATTAGACCTGTGTTTGTCCATCCTTTCTCTTTCTAGTCTCGAGGTGTTTCTACTGTGTTAAACTACCACCAGCTCGTTTGCGCTCTACTCTTCTGTTTATTGTTCAGTTTGCTTCACTTTAAGACGCAAAAGACTGTTGCGGTGTAAAGAGAAAGATCTGAGCTTTGGTACAAATACGGCGAATAAAAGGAGCGCTAATTAAAGCCTCAAGTTTTTCAAAAGTAATGTCAACGTAATTTCGTTCCTTTTGGAAAGTAATTGTAATATAATGTCATTATATTTAGTTCGTTAATTGGTAATGGAATTTAATTACAATATTGTAATGTATTTAATTACTCTTTGAAGTAATTTTGACATCTCTGCGGCTCTGCAGTAACAATTAACCGCGTAAAATAATTTGGCTTCATTTTAAGCATGTTTAATTTAAAGTCAATATTAGTTTCCTCACACCCGATATGCATTATAAAATTTTCTATATAGACCAGTGATTTCTCCGAACCCATGTATATTGCAAGAAAGTTTCCTGCCTTGTTTAAACGACCAAACATATGGTAACGAAGCCATGTTCACACGCGTGTTTAATTTATCCCCACTTGTTTCTACTTTTTCTGCGGGTCCACGAGTGTCTTTCAGCCAACGCTGGTCATCCATACCGCACAGTCCATGACTTCTCAAATATGGAATAAACGAGGGGGGGGGGAGCAGAGGGGAGGGGACGAGTGCGAGCGCGACCGCCGTAACGCTTCCCCTGTATGTCGAAACCAGCTTGTGAGGCCTTGTCTTCTACATGCCACCTTTTAAGATCAGCGCTTCGGATGTGGTTTTCGATCGTGTATACCTTCTCTTGGGCATGATGCCGCTCCTGCGATGTTCCTTTTGGCTTGAGACTGCGGGCTTTTCGGCTGGTGCCAAGAAAGCGTAGCAAAATCGGATGCCTAGATATCCCAGGATGCTGTTAAACTCCACATAAGTGAGCCCAAAAGACCATAGAGGATTATCATGGCTCTACACCGAAACGCAAACGGCACCCTACATCTGGAGGCTAACCTACACGCCCGACCACCTTGTTCTGTGGAGTCTTCCGCCCACTAGCTCCCGTACTTTGCACGCCTCGCAGCTGTGGTTGATGTTTATCGCCCGCCCTTTGAGCACATCCTCATTCGCTGAGTTTGTCTGTTGTCAGGTGCACACGCTGATTGTGTCGTCAATGAGTACACTAGGCGAAGTCGTCATGGGCTGCCATAATTTCTCCCTAAATAGTACCTTGTATAGAATCTAGGGGAGTAAAAATATGCGTGGTTATCTGCTTCTGCACAGGTTTCAAACGCTTATGTGTTCCCTTCTGCTGGAGGGCCATTCCACAAACACTGCTCGCGAACTTCACAAGTTCAAAGTGATATCACCTCTTATGCTTGAGTATATTCATTAGGCACCTGCAATAAAATAATATGACCTTGAATACGTTTGACTGCAGCGGGTGACATGGGGCACCAAAGTATAAATTTTGTTTGTGTCAATGAAATTTATTTGAGTTTTATTTTCTTCAGTACGGTTATAATAAAATAATGTGAGTCTTTCAGTCATTGGTACGGGCGCTCACAACAATTCGCTTCTGGCATTTGCCTACATAAAAAGAGAAACCTGGACGTATCAGTATTTTTTTAAATTAGATTACTAGGTGTCGTTGTGATTATTGAGGATTACCTTATGTACGTATATCTTTATTCATCAAGAGACTCAGCACATTTTGGTAAGTGTTTTCTTTGCTTGATTTTGGACGTTACGTAATATTTCTGATTTGTTTGTGCCATCTCCGTTAGGTAGATTCAATTATCTACAAAATAACTCTTTCTTAGCTCTCATCCAGTAAAAGACAAATCGGTCCGAGATGAACCTTATCGCACGCTAATTCTCGCCCTATTATCTAGCCCCATAAAAATAAATCAGAGGAAAAGTAAAGATAAGGATCAATTGTATTTTTCTTAAAGTATAATGGATTAATTATAGATATAATCACTAATGCACACACCACCAATCTTAAGTAGGCCACTGCAGAGCACGATATTTTTATTGTAAGGTCGGCAGAAAAGACGCAGGCTCGAAATAATTTTTTTTTTATTTTCAATTATCAAACTTTCTGAGCACAGCTCAACTGTACGTCGCGGGTTAACTAAATGGATCTCATGCTGCCGGGTAATTTTATTTTTGTTACTATAGTTGTGTAGGCTGCAAGAAAAAAATACATTTGATAATAGATAGCGCATCTCAAATCACTGTAAAAGAAAGTAGAGAAACATTTGCCCATTAATTTTGCTTTTCGCTGCGTTTTTAGTCTAGAGTCCGGACTCAAGGTGTGGATGAGGAAGATATAATTGAAGTCCTCCCTTCAATAATTGTAAAAGGGTGGCGATGTGGGTTAGTTAGTTCATACTGACGAAAAGCAAACAGCGCACAAAAACGGGGACTGAAGAAGTGCACACAGGACAAGCGCTGACTCTCAACGTAAATTTAATCACATGAAACCAAACAAAGAAAACAGCAACCCCGCCCACGTCACATGATACATTCAGCACGTGTCCAAAAAACAATCTCTTTACTACTTAAGCCCAGTGACGTTTGGCTTACACAGTTTGCACCTGCTTTGATAATTGCATGCGCCTCTAAAATTTCTCTATTCACTCTGTCCGTTCCATAGCCAATGATAGCAGCCTTACTGAAGATAGGTTTGCACCCACATCCATGACACCAATGGCATTTGCCCCCCTACAGCTCCCACCACTGATCGCAACGACAAGTCATGCTCCCGCAGTATGTGATTAACACACCTGCCCGTCTGACCGACGTAGGCTTTTCCACACGTTAGTGGAATCGTGTATACAACTCCCACCTTGCAAACAACATATTGATTTTCATGCTTTACCGAGCAAGCGGGGCCTTTGTCCTTTCTATCACCAACTTGCGCGCATAGTTGCGCCAGTTTACACGGAGCGGAAAACACCAATGGCACCTCGTACCTCAAGGCAACTTTTTTCAAGTTGTGTGAAATTTTATGGAGATACGGTATTACGAGCGGTCTCTTATTTGGCCTTTCCCTCTGAGGACGGTGTTCCCCCTTGAGTTTCTTTAACAAAACCTCCGCAACGCTCAATAGAACCGAAGTTGGGAAACCTGCCGCTGTCAGTCTCTCAACCTGCCGGGCAAAACTATCGTTAACCACATGATGACATGACTTCTCAAGTGCAGCTTGTAGGCAAGACGAGGCAATGCTTCTCTTGACCAGCTTAGAGTGCGATGAATCATATGGAAGAAGACCCTTCTTAGAGCGTGGGTGATAAGACCAGCAAGCGTGTTTAGCGATGAATTCTAATCTCAAATCCAAAAATTGTAGGTACGCCCCATTCTAAAGTTCGTAGGTGAAAGTGAGTCCCTCCGAATAATGTGTGAAAACTTCTCAAACAGACCTCACGACATCTGGCTCACATATGCCCTCCCCCCTAATAAACAAAACCAAAAAGTCGTCCATGTAACGTTTTGGGTTTTTGGTTTTGTTTATTAGGGGGGAGGGCATATGTGAGCCAGATGTCGTGAGGTCTGTTTGAGAAGTTTTCACACATCATTCGGAGGGACTCACTTTCACCCACGAACTTCAGAATGGGGCGTACCTACAATTTTTGGATTTGAGATTAGAATTCATCGCTAAACACGCTTGCTGGTCTTATCACCCACGCTCTAAAAAGGGTCTTCTTCCATATGATTCATCGCACTCTAAGCTGGTCAAGAGAAGCATTGCCTCGTCTTGCCTACAAGCTGCACTTGAGAAGTCATGTCATCATGTGGTTAACGATAGTTTTGCCCGGCAGGTTGAGAGACTGACAGCGGCAGGTTTCCCAACTTCGGATCTATTGAGCGTTGCGGAGGTTTTGTTAAAGAAACTCAAGGGGGAACACCGTCCCCAGAGGGAAAGGCCAAATAAGAGACCACTCGTAATACCGTATCTCCATAAAATTTCACACAACTTGAAAAAAGTTGCCTTGAGGTACGAGGTGCCATATGTGTTTTCCGCTCCGTGTAAACTGGCGCAACTATGCGCGAGAGTTGGTGATAGAAAGGACAAAGGCCCCGCTTGCTCGGTGAAGCATGAAAATCAATATGTTGTTTGCAAGGTGGGAGTTGTATACATGGTTCCACTAACGTGTGGAAAAGCCTACGTCGGTCAGACAGGCAGGTGTGTTAATCACAGACTGCGGGAGCATGACTTGTCGTTGCGATCACTGGTGGGAGCTGTAGGGGGGCATATGCCATTGCATTGTCATGGATGTGGGTGCAAACCTATCTTCAGTAAGACTGCTATCATTGGCTATGGAAGGGAGAGAGTGAATAGATAAATTTTAGAGGCGCATGCAATTATCAAAGCAGGCGCGAATTGTGTAAGCCAAACGTCACTGAGCTTAAGTAGTAAAGAGATTATTTTTTTTTTGACACGTGGTGAATGTATCATGTGACGTGGGCGGGGTTTCTGTTTTCTTTGTTTGGTTTCATTTGATTAAATTTCAGTTGAGAGTCAGCGCTTGTCCTGTGTGCACTTCTTCAGTCCCCTTTTTTGTGCGCTGTTTGTCTTTTCGTCAATAATTGTAAGTATTTGTTCCAGCTCGTAGCGAAACATTAAATAATTCATTCTGTCGTTGATATTCAGGCTGTAGACATCTTATTAATCTTCATAAAGGTACAATAAGTGCCGAGGGCGCCGCAATAACATGAATAAAAAGCAGCTAAAGAATTAGTGGGATGACGAAATCTTATAACGCAATTTAGCCAATAAGGTTCCTTTAATTTAGTACTTCTGTTGACGAGAATAGTATTTACCCATTCTCCGGTTACATTTATTTATTTAATTTTTATTCTTCTAAATAAATGAACAGAATAGAGTATACTCCCAAAAGCTTACCATAGCAATAAATAATAATAATGGTAATAATACGCGATTGTCATGGGGAACACTAGACTACAATCTGAGTCAGAAAGTAATACAACTCTGTTGTTTTAATTCGTCTGCAACGTCCGCGACTCGTGCCACCGCAACAATACCATCAAATACAGCACATGAGAGCGAAGTAGTGCTGGTGCGGGTAGCTTCATTACTTGTGTCCAGTTTATCGTCGGAGACACACGGAGTGCGAGCCCTCCAAGGATGCCGGCTGTTGATTCCTACGTTTCCTGCGGCAGTTTAAGATTTATGGATGAGACACGACGTAGCAGATTGTATCGGCTTAGGAAGTCCGCCGGCGGCTCCCCGGGTAAGTGCGCTCTTCGCTCACTGCACCGGATGTTTCCTGCGGATTCGCTTGGCCTCTCTTCACCCACTTAATCTTTTTCCAGTCAACGGAGCAAAGATTTATGCTTCGAGATTCTTTTGGCGGAAACGGTATTTTCACGGTGAAGGCAGATTCCAAGGCAAGGTGCTGGATTCTGAAACGCAACGGGCACTCGGCTCTATAACACAGTACTTAATCTATGAGCGAACCGTGCGCACTTTCGTGTCTGTTCATCTGTTTGCAACTAACAAAAAGAATACCCATGCCCAGGAGAGTGACACGCGAATAAATTGAGAAGAACAAATTAAGGGCGTTTCGCATTCACTGTAACGCGAAATTAAAAATTAAAGCGCTGCTCTTGAGAAAATTTGATTTTGCGATATACCGTGGTAAAAAATGTAAGAACAAAATATGTATATATCGCGATTATGATGTTTTTGTTTAATGGTAGGCCAGAAAGGACAAGAGGGGTACGATGGGGCACCGTCCGCAGTGTTGCATTATGGGATGTCACAGACCTACGTACCAATTTAGTTTCTCCGCTAAATTTCGCGGGGAATTGAATTGGTGTAGAGGTCTTTGACGCCCCAGATTGCAACACCCGCAGTGCTGAATTTTGGGGTCTTAGGCGCCCGTTACCATATATAGCGGTTACGGCAATTCCGACGCCGATGCCGATATATGAGGGAACGAACACCTAAGAGCCGAATTCTAATATAAAAATGCCGATCGACCGCTGAGACAAACCAAACCCGTGACCCTAAGATTGTGAGCCCCCCGCTGAACCATTGCGCTCTAGGGGAGACTTGCGAAACCGTAGTTATAAAATCCAAAAACATGTCCCAGGCAGCACACCATTGTTGGACCCCCGTTGGCGCAATGTTGGCAAAAAATGGTTCCAATATTGGTCTGACGTAGGCATTTTTGAAAACGTCATCCAATCCAATGGTAGTCCAACATTGGTGCCAATGTTGGACCACTGGTTTGCCAACGTTCTAGCCCACGTTGGACCAACGTGGTTTGCGCTTTTTTTATCCAATATTGTCATAGAGGTTTCACCGTTGGCTGAACCAACATTGGCAACCAGCGCCTTACACACTGGCTCTTCCAACATTGGCTTAAATATTGGCTATTCTAATATTGTCATCTAGTCTAATACACTGGCTAATTTTTGCATCCATTGTCTATGCCATTATTGGATCCCATTTTGCAGCCAGTGTTCTAACCAGCGTAACACAAACAGTGCAGAGAACCAAGAAAGTCCCTTACCCATTTTCCTCAAGCGCTGTTTTCTTTCTGATACTAAAATCTAATAAATGCAGCAATTTTCCCATATTTGGACACTTTAGAAATCATTAAAGCATTCAAATGAATTGTTCATAACGTTTGACAGTTCATAATTGATTTAAACGGAATAAAAAGATTTAAAAAAATGTGCAACCAGGGGGGCCCAGGCAGACTCGGCGGCAGGGTCGGCGGCAGGCTCGGTAGTGGACAGGGCAGAGGGCTGGGCGAAGGGCTGGGCAAAGGGCTGGGCAAAGGGATTCCACGCAGGGGCCTCGCCACAGTATTCTGAAGGAGACAAAATCCGGGGTTTGGATTCAGGTGAAGGGTTTCAGAGGCTCTCAGTTCTCTCTTACGCTTGTCAATAATGAATATCAAAATAAAACATAGCTTCATTATTAATCGCCGCCCATAATTAACGATTCGATTTATCGGCTCAGTTGCTCTTCAAGTACAACATCTCGGAAAGGCCTACCGACGTTTTTATGTTTACTTTTCCATATTATAAACTTTCTTTTCCAGTGAATTAATTTTCGTTATTTTCTATGTAAAAAACTTAGTACTGCCTTCTAAAATAAACAGATGCGCAGGTAAGACACCGGGGCCGGCCTCCTGGAATCAGTGCCTCAGCTGAGACTGGGTGAAAGAAAGCACTGTAAAGGCTGGGAAGCGCGAGCGTCTTGAGACGAGGTTTGAGTCCCGTCCAGCTCGTAGGCTGGCTTTGACAGTGCTTTCTTTCCCCCCGTCTCAGCTGAGACGCTGTTTCTAGCAAGACGGCCCAGGCGTTTGCTCTTGTTTTGTT
Organism: Ixodes persulcatus; assembly: GCA_013358835.2. Classification (NCBI taxonomy): domain Eukaryota; kingdom Metazoa; phylum Arthropoda; class Arachnida; order Ixodida; family Ixodidae; genus Ixodes; species Ixodes persulcatus. The sequence goes on from JABSTQ010005827.1 coordinate 17,807, forward strand.
CGTCTGACTTGTCCTTACTCAGAGCTCGATCGATCTAGATTAAAATATTTATAGTGATTTAAAAAATTAATCAAATAGTACGAAGGTTATTTCATAAATTGCTTAGCTCTACTCTTTAACATCATGGCGTCCCTCAACCTTTCATCTAGCTTTAAGAATACTTAAGAATTACAATCTCGCCATTTAAGTTCACACCAACATTTCTTGTTGATTTAAAAAAAAAGTTTCCAAGATTTACGATATTTGCGGCACGAAAATATGTAGTTATAAATGTACCCATATTGCCTCCATAATATTTGCAATTTATAAATCCAACCACTGGCCTCCCTCTTCAGCTCTCCAGTGTCAAAGGCACTACTAAATTAACAGTTCAAAAAAAACTTCGGTATACGTAAGAACATGACAGTTGAACAGGACTTGATGCGTGAATCAATCAAGAATTTAAAATAAATCACGCAAATAAAATAGCTTGTCGCGTTAAGACATTTACTGGCAATTACACTCGCAGAGCGCGGTGGCATAACTGACACTCCACTCGCACCCAACAAGCCGATCCTTGGCAAATAAGGACTACACAACGCTCTGTGGTATTCGGCTTGGAAATACCGGGAGGACTTTTTACTACAGCACACATCTACCGCCAAGAAGACTGCCATATTTTAACAAGAAAAATGAAATAAAAATTACTTCGAACACAGAAATAACTAATCAGAACGTCTCTCACGGTCTATTAAAATAAAAAAAAACACTTACAAATAGCGCTGTACAGGGCCTTTCGGGCCGATCGCTGTGGATTACACGCTGAACTCGTCGGAGATTCCTGGCACAGAGTTCGACACGGTTTAAACTCATCGGATTGTGACAAAACGCACATTGCGTAGCAAGAATACTTATTCCCAATGGTCAGGAGGACCTCTCCTTGTCACTCACATGGAAGAGAAAGCGGTCCGTCGTGTCTCCGGTCCGTCGAAGCTAGTCGTCACATGTATGCCCACAACAAAGGAAGATTCCCGGTGTGTAGACGCTGCCGAAAGAATATCCATGGTCTTGGCAATCCGCATGTTGAAGATCGCACTTGGCACTAACACGAAATGCGCTGCTGGTGATCGGAACTCTAGAACCACCGTTCTTGTCGGCTCCAGTATAGGGTAGCGTGGATGGCGGAGATGCCGAGCCGCATCGCCCGATAAAAACAGTCTGCTAAGCAATCAAATGCACTCAGACAACTTAGAAACGGGCGCCACGGTGTCCTGATATCCACATGATTCTCTTGCCATTATTGTTCCTTTGAGAAAAGAGCTATTTCTGCCACAAAAAACAAACAAAAACATGCATAAATTGCGAAGCGCATCTGGCCACTTGCAGTTCGCGGATGCGCGTGTTGGAAATTGAGGAAACCGTCCCCACCGTTTTCCAGTCTCTACCTTATCATGTGGCCTTGGTGCGCGCGATCCCACTTTTTGTGTACGTGTGTGCGCGTTTCGCGGGCTGGACTCCAGCACCCCTAAGCTGAGAGTGTAAAGGAAGCTAAGAAGCTCGGTGAACCAATCGCAGGTCCATTTTTGATCACGTGATCACGCTCTCTCCCGAAACCCCGCGCAGAGAGCGGTGTAGGTGGTGACTGGTCCGGCCGGCGCGTAGCTCCCCCTGCACTGTCAGCTTAGGAATGCGCAGTGTCCTCTTCCCTCAAGGACGCCGAGTCCTCTTCGCTCACAAAGAGGAGATTTGGAGAGATTAGTGACGGCGTGGGGAAAATGGGAGGGGAACTGTTCTCTCAATACCACCTCTCGCCCTTTCCGAAGCCGCTCCGAGGTCGTCGGCGCGACCCTCCCCTGCAAACTTCTCTCTCTTGAATTCTTTCGTTTGTCTCTGCTGGTATTTGCTATCCGGGTTTCCAAAAACCAATGTAGTAGAGATTGCTTAGACATGATAACTCTACAGCAAGAGGACGAAAAGGGACTGAGAGACACGAAGCTCCGAAATCAGCTCGCAGCCTAATGTCGAAATTAAAAAGAGACAATGATAAATAAATTGCGGAATAGAGGGGCTAGACTCAAAATTAAGACCAACATTAGGTTTAGACGAAAGAGCTCCAACGAAAACCCCCAAAGTGGTTCATCCTGACGTTTCAAAACCTGCTCGGTTTCTTCATCAGAAAACAACTAAGAAGAATATGATGAAGAAAACTGCTGCTGCTCTGCGCGATTTAGTCAGCCCTGATGAAGAAACCGACCAGGATTTGAAACGTCCGGCTGAACCGTTTTTGAATTTTGCAGCTTAGTCAAGCTGCAATTCTGCAGCTTTTTCTCCTGCCTTCATCGCCCATTTTGTATTATGGGAGAAAATAAAATGAAATGAATTGAAATGAGTTGGTTGGAGCTCTTCCGTCTAAACCCCCGACTTGTGTATGTTGTGTCGTCACGGTTGGTGTGCTTCATCTGCAGTTTGTATTAAGTGTCACGTTCTCAAATAATCCGAAAAATGCGATCTAAATCATGGTATTGCCGCGCGCGCAGCTTGCCAAGCAGGCAGCGCGCGTGGCCGAACGGTTATCGCGCTTGTCTCCGACGCGAAGGGCCAGGGTTCGATTCCTGGCTGCGGCAACACATTTTTGTGGACACTGTAATGTGACGTTCTGGTAAATTTGAGCACCGTCTTGCTGATTCGAGGTTAGAATGTTCTAGGCACCGAACCTTCTACGCCGAATGCTCCAGAAGCCCACGCGTGTACAAAAGCGGCTCCGCGTGGCAAGCTGGGGTCAGTCTCGCCCCAGCGTTCGACTCTGCTCTACGCCGACTTCGATGCCCGCGACGCTTTGTTATTATTTCTGCACCCTTTCATTTTTGGCACAAGTCGCCACATTAAACGTTTCTTTCTTCCTGTTTATTTATTGTTCTTTTGGTCACCACCCGTGACATTTGGTGGAGGTGCGGGGTACCGCATGCCCCTGCCGCGTACCCCCCCCCCCCCCCCCCGAGGGCCCGCAGTGCAAGTCCGACGCCAAGCCCACGAAGAACCAACGAAGGCACTACCGAGATCCGGTTCAGTCGTCGCACCCAAGGCCTACACCCGGGATTTGGACTTCTGCCTCCCAGGACCAAGCAGCCAACGAGGCCGACAATGAACGACCAGCAGTCGCAGACCCCGGCCGCTTCTGCCGTCATCTACATGCCCGTCGCACTACAGACGGCTGCTACGTTCCACGGTGAACTTCACGAAGACGTCGAAGACTTGATTGACCAGTATGAACGCGTTGCCCGCCACAATTGCCGGACCGACGAGCACCGCCTGCACAACGTCTATTTTTCGCTTGAGGGTTCCGCCAAGCACTGGTACGAGAATCATGAGTCCTCTTTGACGTCGTGGGACATTTTCAAGACCAATCTCAAGGCTACGTTCACCAGCCCCCACCGCCGAGAGAGAGCCGAGGACCTACTGCGAACCAGAACCCAGGGCCTCAACGAGAGCGTCACCGGCTTCGTAGAGGACGTTCTGCGCCTGAGTGCCCGCGCCGACCCTCGGGCTACCGAAGAGAAGAAGCTACGAATTCTCATGCGCGGGTGAGAGACGACATTTTTGGAGGCCTCGTCCGCAACCCGCCGGCAACCGTCGACGCCTTCGTCACCGAGGCAACAAACATCGAGCGCGCCCTCCAAGCGCGCGCTTCCCACTACCAGCGGCATCCAAGCGTCACTGCAATCGCTCTGCTTAGCGGCGAAAACGCTCCTGGAACGGACATCCGCGAAATCATACGGGAGGTCGTCCGGGAGGAAATCCGCCGGTTGCTGCCAGCCGCAAGCCGACCAGCGACGCTCTCCATCGCCGAGGCTGTGCGGGAAGAAGTTCAGAGAGCTATCCAACCAGAGGCTCCCGTCGCCGTGGCAGCCACCGAGGAGCCCAATTTGACTTACGCCGCAGTGGCCCGACGGCCACCGCCTCCTCCTCGCACCTATGTCGCGCCGCCCCGACGTCAATCTCCTGCGCCGCAACACGACAGACGCCACGACGACCCGGTGCAGTACGCCCGCCCGGAGCCTCGCGCACCCCGGAAAACCGACGTGTGGCGAACACCCAACCGACGCCCTCTGTGCTTCCATTGCGGGGAAGCAGACCATACCTACCGCGGATGCCCATACCGACGACTTGGGCTGCGCGGGTTCCACCCGAACGACCCGCGCCCCCCGTTATGGTGAACGACCTCGGGAGATCGACGAGTACTTGCGACGACCTCAGTCCCCCGAGCCTGCGTCCCGCCGAGAGTTCCGGTCGCCGTCGCCGCGACGTCCAGCTTCGCCGATGCACCGACCCCGACGTGAAAGCCTGTCGCCCCTCGCTCCTCGCCGGGGAAACTAGGCGCGGCAACCCCTGGAGGTGGAGTTGCCGAAGACGACCGACGCCAAGATCCTCCACGAACATCGGAGGGCCCCCACTCGAACGCTACCAGAGACCGAAACGACGCCCCTGCAACGGTGTCCAATAACCTAAACGTCGTCATCGACGGTCACGACGCATCAGCACTCGTGGACACCGGAGCAGACTACTCAGTCTTGAGTGGGAGGCTCTCCCGCCGCCTTCGAAAAGTCATGACGCCGTGGGATGGACCACAAATAAGAACCGCCGCAGGACACCTCATCACACCAGTCGGGAGATGCACTGCTCGCGTCGAGATCCACGGTGAGACGTGCCCTGTCAAGTTCGTCGTTCTGCAAGACTGTTCGAGGGACGTTATCCTCGGAATGAACTTTCTCTGCGAGTATGGCGCCGTCATCGACCTCGGGGCAAACCAGTTGACGCTGCGAAAGCCTGTCCTGCCCCCGGTGGAGGACAACACGACGTCATCCGCGATCCGAGTTATAGCCGACCATGTGAATCTGCCGCCGCGGTCGAGTGTTTTCGTCACCGTCATAACCGACGCAGGCATGCACGGTGAAGCTCTTCTGGAAGGCAGCGTTCAACTGCTCCTTGAAAAAGGAATTGGCGTCGCACGAGGCGCAACGGATCTTCAAGAAGGACGAACAACTGTTCTCCTGACAAACTTTCGAGAGGAACCGCAGCACCTAACGAAGGGTACCACCATGGGCTACGTCGAGGAGCTTCAGACGCCAGCCGTGGTCACCGCAGGCTCAGAGGAAACCTCGCCGCCACAGCAGAAGAGCACGACGCCGCCGCCGCTCGACATCGACCCCGAGCTCCCAGTTTCGAAGCGCCGGCAACTGGTTGATCTCCTCGACGAATACAGTGACTGTTTTGCCACGACATCGAAAGTTCGCCAAACACCAATGGCGAAACATCGCATTATTACCGAGGACGACGCACTCCCTGTTCACCAGTCGCCGTATCGAGTCTCCTTAAAGGAAAGGAGAGTAATTCAAGATGAAGTTCAGGAGATGCTCGACGACGACATCATTCAACCCTCAAGAAGTCCATGGGCGTCCCCAGTCGTGCTTGTAAAGAAGAAGGACGGAACCCTGCGGTTCTGCGTGGACTATCGTCGACTGAACGCTGTGACGAAGAAGGACGTCTATCCGCTCCCCCGCATCGACGATACGTTAGACCGACTGCGCCACTGCCGATATTTTTCGTCGATGGACCTGAAGAGTGGTTACTGGCAGATTGAAGTTGGCGAACGTTACCGGGAGAAAACTGCCTTCGTCACTCCCGACGGACTGTACGAATTCAAAGTGATGCCGTTCGGACTTTGTACAGCACCAGCCACCTTCCAGCCCGTCATGGACACCGTGCTGGCAGGTCTGAAATGGCAGAGCTGCCTCGTCTACCTGGACGATGTCGTGGTATTCTCACGAGATTTCCACGAACACCTCAGACGACCTTCGAGCCGTGCTTCAAGCCATCAAGACCGCCGGCCTGTCCCTCAAGCCAACAAAGTGTCGGTTCGCCTATGGTGAACTAAAGTTCCTTGGCCACGTCGTGAACAACGAAGGTGTTCTACCTGACCCCGAGAAGACCCGCGCCGTAGCTTCATTTACGCCGCCGTCTGACAAGAAGGCCGTGAGAAGATTTCTCGGACTCTGTGCCCACTACAGGCGCTTTGTTCGAGACTTCGCCAAGCTGTCCGCACCGCTGACACACCTCACGAAGGACGCCGTAAAGTTCGAGTGGACAGAAGAGCACCAGAGATCATTCGACGAGCTCAAACGAAGACTCCAGACGCCCCCGAGTCTTGGCCACTACGACCAGTTTACTGAAACCGAGATCCACACCGACGCCAGTAACACCGGACTGGGTGCAGTACTAGTCCAAATGCAGGACGGCGCAGAGCGAGTCATCGCTTACGCAAGTCGGACGCTGTCTAACGCGGAGAGGAACTATTTAACTACTGAAAAGGAGTGCCTCGCTGTCGTCTGGGCAATAACAAAGTTTCACCCATATGTGTATGGAAGTTCTTTTCGCGTGGTCACAGACCACCATTCGCTCTGCTGGCTGGCGAATCTGAAGGACCCTTTCGGACGCCTCGCCCGGTGGAGCCTACGACTACAGGAGTTCGACATGACCGTGGTGTACAAGTCCGGCCGGAAGCACAATGACGCCGACTGCCTGTCAAGGGCTCCAGTCAAGGCCGCTCCTGCCTGCACCAAAGAGGACGACGATGAGTGTTTCCTCGGCGCTCTGGATGTCAGCGACAAGGCAGCACTCCAACGAGACGACCCTGAGCTGCGAGCACTCATCGAGCACCTAGAGGGACAAGGAAGCGTCGTTCCCCGCGGTTTTGTACGAACACTGCCAACCTTCTCCCTCCGACGAGGTGTGCTCTACAAGGAGAGCTTCAGCGACAACAACACTGCATGGCTGTTGGTGGTCCCTTCCAGTCTTCGAGAAGAATTTGTTCAAGCCTGCCACGATGACCCGACGGCGGGACACCTTGGCAACAGCAGAACTCTTGCCAGGATACGCGAAAAATACTACTGGCCCAAGCTTGCGAAGACAGTGCATCATTACACCCGATATTGCCACGAGTGTGAACGACGAATAAAACCACCGACGAGACCTGCAGGACTTCTTCAGCCTATTGCGCCACCATCTGCCCCATTCCAGCAAATCGGAATTTACTTACGTGGCCCATTCGCACCATCGACGCAAGGAAACCGATGGATAATCGTCGCAACCGATTATCTCACACGGTACGCCGAGACAAAAGCCCTTCCATCAGGAACGGCTGTTGAACTCGCCAAGTTTTTCATCGAGTCCATAGTCCTTCGGCACGGCGCCCCCGAAGTCTTGATCTTAGACCATGGATCCTCGTTCATGGCCCAGCTGACACAGGAAGTCCCTCGTCTCAGCCACACCAGCCATCGTCGCACCACGGCGTACCACCCGCAGACCAACGGGCTGACGGAAAGACTCAACAAGGCCATCGCCGACATGATCTCCATGTACGTCGACGTGGAGCACATGACATGGGACGAGGTGTTGCCGTACGTCACATTTGCCTACAACACGGCCGTGCAAGAGACCACAGGAGTAACACCATTTCAGCTGGTGCAAGTCAGAAAAGTGTCGACCATGCTCGACGCCATGCTACCCCACGAACCAGCTGACGAGGTGATACCCGACGCCCAGGTGGTTGCTCAACGAGCCGAAGAAGTTCGCCAGCTCGCCCGACTCCGAATTCAAGCCCAACAACGAGTCGACACTGGCCGCTACAACCTTCGTCGTCGGGACGTCCACTTCCAGCCCGGAGATAGGGTGTGGGTGTGGACACCGATCCGCCGCCGTGGTCTTAGCGAAAATCTCGTGAAGCGCTACTTCAGACCCTACAGAGTGCTTCGTCGACTCGGAGATCTGAACTACGAGGTGATGCCCGACGGAACACGGACTTCCTCACGCCGCCCTCCGCGACCAGAAGTCGTCCACGTCGTGCGCATGAAGCCGTACTACGCTCCATAGGACTGTGGACCTTATGTGTTCCAAGTGACTCTTTAGCTTACCGTTTTTTTTTGTTTGGTTTGTTTTGTAATGCATCGGGGCGATGCACTTTTTAAAGGGGGGGAGTAATGCCGCACGCGCAGCTTGCCAAGTAGGCAGCGCGCGCGTGGCATAACGGTTATAGCGCCTGCTTCCCACGCGAAAAGCCAGGGTTTGATTCCTGGCCGCGGGGACGCCTTTTTGTTGACATCTATTGTAAAGTTCTGGTAAATTCAAGAACCGTGTTGCTCGTTCGAGTTTAGAAAGTTCTACACGCCGAACCTTCTACGCCGATTCTTCCAGAACCCTCCGCGTGTATATAAGAGGCTCCACGTGGCGAGCCGCAGTCAGTTTCGCCTCAGCGTTCGACTCTGCTGCCACGCCGACTTCGACGCTCGCGACGCTCTGTTTTCTTCTGTGGTGAGGCCGATCACGTCTACCGGAGGTGCCCGTACCGACAAATGGGCCTCCGAGGTTTTGCGCCGAACGACCCTCGCCCAAGACACGGCGAACGCCCTACGTGACATCGAGGAATACCTCCGTCGCCCTCCGTCACCAGCGCCGACAGCACCACGTGGTTCAAGGTCTCCATCCCCCCGACCCCCCCCCCCCCCCCCCGGTCTCCCACCCCGTAGTGCAATCTGCTGCCACAGACAATGGGCACGCTGAGGGAGCGGTTAAATTGAACCGCCGAAGTAATCAAATCATACGTAATGAAGAACATTGCCACTTTCGCGAATTCACCCTGGTGCAAACTACCCAGTGCATTGACCGGTCTAACTTAGGCATGACTTAGACATTGAAAGACCGCAAAGTTGTGTGCTGAAGTAGTCACAACGGCCCCACCGAATATTTCTTGCCAAGAAACCTTGGTACTCTTGCATATTCATGTCTAAAAGCAAAGGCGTTTTTTCGTGTTTTTTTTTTGCTTTTTTTTAGTGCTTGTGCAGAAATATGGAGAGTCCTTCCGTATCTTAATAATATAATATGCTTGCATCTTGTAAAATTTGAGTGCTATGCCGAGTTGTTCCTTAAACTGTCTTGAGCACTGGTCTCGCGGCAAATACAAAACACTAGATTGCCTCAATGTTGCTTGCCGGCTGCGCTTTGCTCGAGTAGCACATCCTGCGGGAGGGAAAATGGCGTCTTTTCGTGGCCTTGGCCAACATTTTGCACCCTGCGATCTGTTGATTTCGAATGCACGAAACCGGTAGATCGTCTTGAGCACGTGAAAATACCGAGTTGTTGTGTTCCCAAGTGCAGGAATCCCTCAAGAAATGAATGAACACTCTTGGGTCTCTCAACAAGCGCGAAATGGAGGCGGCTGTGGCTGACGCAGGTCAACCGTAATCTCTAGGAGCCGACCCAGAAACATGTGCCGAAACGAACGCATATTTGACGTAACGGGTGGCATTACGTGCTCTTAAAGTCATCCCACCTCATTTCGCAACTGGTAATGCTCAGTGCCTGCGTAAACAACTGCTAAATGGGAACATTTAGCAGTTGTTGTAATTCTCGTTATTCAAAACTAAAGACCATGTTTTTTCCTCGAGAGGCAAACTGCGCGGTAGTGCCACTTCCGTCGCAGAGAATTTTTCCCCTGCAACTCGTCTTGCTAGAAGAAAGCTGCTCGAATTCGCTAAGGCTCATACACAGTCTTTTAGTCTACGCTACAACAAAGTGTTTTTTGACGACAAATGTTTTTCCTACTGCGCGGCCAGCGATGCCGTTTGTGAGGTCCGCGATTATATCACGCCGACCACGAGTTACATTCGTGTTAATGCTGACCCTGTGGCTGATTTGTCAACGTCATCACAATGACATAACCTGATACGGAACAACTCTAGTCCTTATCTTTCAGTGCTTTTCACCAACATTCGAAGTGTTCTTCGCAATCGTGATGACTTCTCTTCAGCCATCGATTCTTCACTCGCCGACATTGTTGTACTCACTGAAACTTGGCTATCTAGTGCTGTACGTGAAAACGAAATTTTTTGTTGCGAGAAACGTTTTTCTTTTTATCGATGCGATAGGCTATCTAGGCGTGGTGGTGGTGTCATAATCGCGGTAAATGATAGCATTGAGTCTTGTCTTGTCAACATTATTATATCTCTTGAGTTTATTGGCGTGCGTTTGCGTTTTAGCCATAAACAGGTTATTTTGTGCGCGTGCTACCGTCCTCCTAATGCCGCAGCAAACTTTTTTATAGAATTACACGATGCTCTGAATACAATTCGTACAAGGTTTCCTGCCTTGCCTTTGCTTCTTTTGGGCGATTTTAATCTCCCCGGCATTGACTGGTCAGGTCTATATCCTACCATATCTTCAAATTATGCTGCGTGTTCCGAGTTTTTAAGTCTCTGCTCCGATTTTTTGTTAACGCAGATAGTTCCTCGACCGACTCGTGTTACGGCAACTTCTGAGAACGTGCTGGACCTTATTCTTTCTACTGCGCCTGATCTTGCATCCTCTCTTACGTATTTACCTGCCATCAGCGATCACTGTTTACTTCACTTTCACCTAAGCGCTCCTGTATCTGCCTTTACAAAAGCGAAGAATAACTCTTTTCTTGGTTATGGCAAAGCTGATTTTGAGGCTATAAACAGCGAGTTGGCGCAATTCCTTGACTTTTTCCAATACAATTTTTGTGAACGCTCTGTCGAGGTTAATTGGACAATGTTCAAAAATAAAGTCAATTCTTTCGTCCCACGTCGCCTTCTTACTAATAGCTCCACGTCCCCATGGTTTATTAGTGCCATGAAAATACTTTGAAATAAAAAGAAACGCCTGTTCCGCACTGCTAAGCGTACAGACACTGTTGAGCGCTGAGCGGTTTACCACAACGCAGATAATTTATACAGAAATGCAATTAAGGACGCTAAACATACTTTCTTCAGCCAAACCTTGCCCCGTCTGTTATCAACTAGTGTCAAAACGTTTTGGAGCGTTATTAATGGCAAGAAAGACAAGGTTATTTTGCTTTATGACTCTGATGGCATTGTTATGTCTAACGATGAACCTGCAAAAGTCCTCAATGAGGTGTTTGTACAATCGTTTTCTAGGGATGTAAGCTGTTCAATTGTTACTTACCCTAATCATGATTTCTTTCCTATGGACCCGCTTGTGTTTGATTTTGATGGCATTGTTAAGCTGATTGAAAACCTCAAAGTGTCCTCATCATGTGGTATTGATAATATTAACACTAAGTTTCTAAAGAATACTAAACTTTACAGTGCAATTTTTCTTACTAAGATTTTTGAGCAATCTATTCTTACTGGTGTCCTTCCTGAAGATTGGAAAACTGGCAAGGTGGTTCCACTTGATAAATCAGGCGACAAACACTGCCCGACATTTATAAGCCCATTTCCATAACCAGTACTTCTTGTAAAATATTAGAGCATATTATTTATTCACATCTTGTTAAATATCTCGAATCCAACTCTTTTTTCTCGTCCTCACAGCATGGCTTTCGTAAATTTTTTTCTTGTGAAACACAACTTCTCGTCTTTACTAACGATTTATTTTCATTACTTGATCATGGATCCCAGGTTGATTGTATTTTTCTTAATTTCTGCAAAGCATTTGATAAAGTTTCTCACCAACTACTACTCTTCAAGCTTAGCGAACTCAACCTTGACCCTCAGATACTAACTTGGATTGAGTGTTTTCTTACAAATCGTTCTCAGTTTGTTCATGTAAATAACTCTAATTCTTCAGTGTCTTCTGTTTCTTCTGGCGTCCCTCAAGGTTCTAGGTCCTTTGTTATTACTCATTTACATCAATGACTTGCCGTTGTGTGTCACATCATCGCTTAGTTTGTTCGCGGATGACTGCGTTATTTATCGTAAGATTACTAATGATTCTGACTCTCTCCTTCTTCAAAACGACTTAAATGCTGTTCTTGATTGGTGCAAGCTGTGGTCCATGACACTTAACACTAAAAAATGTAAAACAATGAAAGTGTCTCGCCGAAACACTTTGCCTTTTAGCTATCATCTTGATAACGTTTCTTTAGAATGTGTGACTTCATATAAATACCTCGGTGTGCATATTACTTCTAACCTCTCCTGGCATATTCATATTAACCACATCATTGTTAATGCCAATTCTATGTTAGGCTACCTAAAACGTAACTTTTCTCTAGCGCCAGTTTCTCTCAAACTAATATTATTCAAATCTTTGGTTCGCTCAAAATTAGAGTATGCAGCTTCAATCTGGTCAGACGACGCTCACTTCTCATCTCGAGTCAGTTCAGAACCGCGGCGCTCGTTTCATACTTAATATTTATCACCGTACAGCTAGTGTATCATCCATGAAATCTCTTCTCTCCTTGCCACTGCTTTCTTTGCGCCGTAAGTTTTCTCGTCTATGTCTTTTCTATAAAATATACAATTCTAACCCCATTCTTAAAGAGAAGCTCTTTCTCGTCCCAGCTTACGTTTCTCCACGCATTGATCATCTGTACGAAGTCGGCGTTCCTCATTCTCGAACCTCAGCCTACCACGATTCTTTCATTCCTAGGACATCATCAGAGTGGAACCACCTTCCGGCATCATTAATATTATTACCCTCGTTAGATGTGTTTGGAAGTGCTGTTACTAATTATTATTGCGAAAGTGACACGTGACCTATCATGTCTTTTATTACTGTTTTGATGTGTGTTCGTGTTTAAAGATGTGTTTAAAAGTGTTGTTACTAATTATTTTTTGCGAAAGTGACCCGTGACCTATCATGTCTTCTATTACTGTTTGTTTTTTGTTTTTTTTTTTTACTCACTCCCCTCTGTAACGCCCCCAGGGCCTTGAGGGTATGTAAATAAATAATAAATAAATATTAGTGGGAGCCAAGACGGCGCGTCCTCCAGCAGGCTACAGAGTTTCCCCACCCTCGGTGGGCCGCCAGCCCAGGCACAATGCCGCACTCTAAGAAAGCGATCTAGACTGTACACACAAAAATGTTCTCATGTCAGAGATTTGTACAAATAGTAGATAAATGCAATACAAAAAACACCTTTAGCGGCAAGATGAGAGAAATATTCAAACTACATTTCTCTATTGTACAGAACTTATTACGGGCAGCGCTGTTTTCCTGCGTTGTTTGGGATAAAGCGCATTTGCCAAAGAAACTTCTTCTTGCATTGTGAAGAGATATTTCAGGAGTAGTATTGATATTTTGCACTCTTGGACCTACTTTTAAATCTGGAAGCACTACTACACGCAAAATTATTTTAAGAGGCTCCTTTCATTTACGATGCTATCGGGTCTGTTCGTACTGTACTGAGGTTTTGTATGCACCGGCAGTCAGACGTACTTTCGTCGAAGTTTGTAAACTGCGGGAATAAGGCATAAAATCAGCTCCACGTCATGTTTAACTTAGACACGATGTGCGAGATTCAGTCGGAGAGAACTACAATCTGGTCAAGACACTGGAGATATATGTTTTTCTTACAATGTTTGCCGTGAATGATGTCACGCAGAGACTATGAACCAATATGAAAGTTGAAAGAGTTGAGGAACATTGCAAGTTGTTGGCGCCCCAGGGGTTGTCATATTTCCAGCCAGCAAGATTGCCCACCGCCCGGAGCAGTCAGCCACGTTCATTTCCGCGTGGTGGCCTGGAGCTCCTAGTTCACCCGCATCTCGCCCGCGTTGCTATGATAAGGCACGTGAGAAGCGACGCGCGGACAACCGGCGGCGTCTCGTGCATGTTCTAGTTAATGGAACGAGCCAAATAAAAAAAAAATAAAATCTGTTTTTGTCTCTCGCAGAAAAAAGGCGTTGCATCGAAGAAAGCTTAAGTTCTGTAAGAATGGGACTTGAGCGGTGGTGAAAAAGTGCGAAAGTTTGAGCATATCACGTCACCTAGATCAAAAGGTACGCAAAAAAAATAAAATCTATGAGTTGACGTCGACTGAAGCTTAATATTACTTAAACCGAACGCTGAAATTCTGGACTCCTGTAGCATTTATGTCAATGAAAACAATTGTCAGAAGGAGAAGTATTGTCTTTCTGACTGATAATTTTTAACTAATATTAATTTTACAGGCGCCCACAATCTCAAGGTTTGTTTAATATCAGGCTTAGGTGGACGTCTGCTAATAAAGACAATTTGCTTTATTTTCGTATATTTTAATCCAGGCGACGTATTGCGCTGAAACTTACGCATGTTATCACCGCCACTGGCGTCACATTCTCATAGAGTTTCAGCTTTCCGCAATGCGCACTTTATTTATGCGCGCCCGAAAACAAAAACGGATTTTACCATCTCGCTCTAATTCGGTAGCACGGTAGTGTTGAAAATTGAGGCTCCGTATTATTCCTTCGGGTCAGGTACGCAGATGTGCAAGCCAACAAAAGTGTTGGTCACAACTTTTACTACCGAGCTAGTGGCTCGCCCAGAATATTAAGGATCTTGACGCGTGTAATGAATCGCTTGCCAGTGTACTCGGGTTTATGCTTCTGGTGCGGGACAAGTTATTTGTTTTCGCTCAGTGACCTCTATTAAAAAATAAAAGATACATAATTTTGATAATGGCAACTGCACAAATAAAAAAACAAAGAAACCATTAGAATGACATTTGTGGTATTATGGAGAGCGAAAAATTATATTTTTGTCTCTGTGTATCCGATCTTCCGTAACTCCCTAGAGTCAAGGCAATATATGTCGTTTCTAAATACTGTTCTTGCCTGAGGTATCCACACATACAATTACACGTTCCTAGAGATAAAAAGACAACAATGAAAGCCTGGATTATTGCGCATAACTATAGTTCTCAAGATGATATAATGCCTACAATTCGTTCCTGCATTTCGGGTTTACAAGTGTATGCCGTAATAATTTTAACACCCAAAAAATATTTCAAAGGCAAATTACAATTTATATCGGGTATTTAAGGTGATAAAACACGTTCCTGCTAATTACATGTTAAGCTACGGGTAATTTCTTCACTTCAGCGCTATTCCGCGCCACAGTCATTGACCAACTGCACATGGCATCACAGGATCATCACCGAGGAGTTGCGTATCCAGATGATGTTTAAAATGCTTGGTATGTCGGAGCCATACAATCTGAGAGCTGATTATCAGCAAAGACATTCATTTTCTTTAGATGGGAGCATGCAGTCACGTGCGGGAGATGCTGTCTGGCCTTCTTTACTGGAACAAGTTTTACTTAAACTAATCTAAAACATGTATGTGTCTTCTTCTGTATCCCAGAATAGGTCTTGTTACAGAAGTTGTTTTACAGATTTTAGATAAAACAAAGGTAAATTTTGGAAACTCCAACATTTCTTGTCGCACGCCGAATTCGACAGAATACATAGCTCTAAAATGTTGATCACTGATCCTGGCGAGAAAGTTTAGGTGCAGTTATGCGCTGTTACGTTTGTACGCAGCCAGGTTCACCCTACGTTAATATATATATATATATATATATATATATATATATATATATGTGTGTGTGTGTGTGTGTGTGTGTGCAATAAAACAGCAAGAACAAAATGTTAAAAGATATGTCCTACTTTGTTTTAAAAAAATGCTGAATGGGCTAAATGTTAAAAGCTTTAGATAATTTATACGCCGCTTTTTGCGTGTAGAAAGAAACTTACGGATGTTGAAAGACGTGCAAAATATGCTGCACGAAGACCCTTTTTGTTGGTACTAAATTTTCGCATTTCGTGGACCATAACGGAGTCTCCAACGCCTCTTTTGTGGTCGCGTCTCTTGTAGAGTGCCTATTGGCCCCTGTTTTGCTTGACAACAAACTAATTGGCGCCATCTATTGGACAGCTCCAGCACACTTCCGGTTCACGTATATTAATGCGAAACCGTTAACTGTCCCATGGAGTGAACCAATGTCATCACCTTTTGAAGCCGCGCCAAACGGCACCTTCCCCTGTCTCAATGAAGTGAAGTCTTTCGTCTGTGGCAGAAATTTGATGTATAGGCTCCCATTGGCTGGCGCGTCATAGTTCCAAAGAACACCACCAGAGAAGCCTTCTCCATGGCTGCGCAGTGTTCGCAGCGGCCCGGCCGCCGGTTAGAGGTTGCAGAGCACGCATGGGCAAACTCCGGAGAAAATGCACGGCCGAGGTCAGCGCGGCACGGCCACTTCACGAGAGCGCGCGCTCGGCCGTCGGCCGCAACTTCGGCAGTAGCAAAGCGTGACCGTCCACGCCAGTAGGCCGCAGACGAACTAAGGGAGCGGAAGAACCCCATTCATGCTTTCGGATTCAGAACTCATACTAATTTGCTAACGTTGAAGCTTGGGCGAGTTGGTACAACATACTTTAAAAGGGAAAAAAAGTAGGGGTGTGCGAATAGTTCGAAATTTCGAATACGAATCAAATATTTTCTCTATTCGAAACGTAATCGATTCGAAAATTGCATATTCGGGACTTCCTGAATATTCGGCCAAAGCCGAATATTCAGAAAAAGCGGTGAATATTCACACAAACTGCGAATATTCGAGGAAGTAACGAATAATCTGCCTGCCACGCATTCCCCTATGAATATGTTTATTCACTGAGAAAGGCGTGTGATGCGTGCGTTATCGGTGTGCTCCGTTTCTATCTGTCCGAAGGCAGCAAGGCAGGATCAGTTTCGGTTTGTTTTTCACCAATCCCTTGTTGTGTGTCACTTTTATAGCAATATGTGATTTAATTGTGCGTTCTATAAATTGATACAATAAAATAAACCTCGAGAGTGAAATATAAATATAAAATAAATCTCCAGAGTGTTATCTAATGTAAATGTTTGAAAAAAAGTCTAGGTGCTAGCAGGAGATTGCATCGCCATTAACCACAACTCCTGCCACTCCCGCGCAGTCAAAACTAGTGATGTCGCGAACCAGCCCAGGTTCGAGTTCGACCAAGTTCGACTTTTTCGAACCTTCAATGTGATGTTGGACAAAGGTGCGACTGAAGTTCGACTTTCGTGTGCATGCGCAAAAATTAAAAAAAAAATAGTTGATTTTATTTCGCAGAGGAAAAGTGCAATATCTGTTGGGTTTATTGGCATCACTGGTTCACATTAATAAGAAATGAAAGCATTAAAAGTGCATATTTTTGCTTTTATATGGTGTAAACATTGGTAACCATTTTATGAAATATAAAATAGAGTACTTTATAAATTATTTGTGTCCCAAAAGTTGAAATATTCGTGTAGCAGTCGGGCAACACTGTCTATAAGTTGAACTTCAAACTTAAGTGAAATTGTACAGATTTCCCGTGAAAGGGTATTTCTTCGTTGAACAGATAATTTTCCTACATGATAATTCGTAATGACTGCATTACTAGTAGTATCTTTAGCCTGCTGCAGCCCGGTAAAATGCCGCTGCATTGATTTATTTAAAAAAAAACAATAAAACCTGCTGTTACCTCTTGTTTTGCAATTTTTTATCACTAGACACATATTCGATATTCAATTCGATATTCGAAGCCCGTTTTTTGTCTTATTCGTATTCGATTCGTATTCGAAAATTTCAATATTCGCACACCCCTAGAAAAAAGCGAAAAAAAGACGACGGACCGGATAAAGGAAGACACGGACAGATCGCTGACTCGCCAAAAAACTTTATTAAATGCAAAGGTGCAATATATACAAGCACAGTCGATAACAACAAGGAAGAGGATCAGCCTAAAGACACACAAAACAAAAAGCACAAAAAAGCAAAGTACCGCTAAAGCCAAGCGAATAAGGAGCCCAGGAAATCAATCTCCTTTCTTGAAAAGGCAACCGAACTTTTTAAAGATAACCTCGTTAGTGGTTCGGACCACTCGAGGAACAAGTGGTAGACACGAAGTATTAGCCCATCATAGTTTAATTCGGTCAGGCAAAAAAAGGTTAACGTCCGGTGGCGACACAATGCGTTGAAAACGCGCGGCCCGTAACGTCGCCGGTAGCCATTTTGTAATTAAAAGTACCTGCAAGATCCGTGATAATCTTTTGATTCAGGCTACTAGATGACGGGTATCAACCCGTGAACTATCGTTGTCTTTTCAAAAAAATTGTTTCTGTTGCACAAAAAGATAGAAAATAGAGAAAAATATGTTTCAATTGTGCAGAAACACCATGGTTCCTAGAAAGGCGGGCTAGTCCCACGTTGGAACGCCTCTCTCCACGCAGCGAGATGGCTGAGCCGTGGATGTAATTACAGGGGGCGCTGTGCGCAATCGGCTTGGCTGTTGTACCTGCTACCTTCCTCACTCACTAGCTTCTTCAGTCTCAACAAGCTGAATGACAAAAGCATCGTTGACTTCTCTGCCTTCTTAGCAAGAACAGAATTACATTTGTTAGGCTGTGAGGTGCATGCAGTGGCGATAACAACAAGCATACTGAAGTTCTTCATCTTACACCATTTTTGCCTCTACATTAAAGCAATGAACAACAAAAGAACAGCAAGGCGAGAACGGCTAAGGTTTCTGAAGGCCAGGAGGTGCAAATAATTAATCTATGAAGTGCTCATCTGCTTGTGTTTGTGGCACTTCTTTTCCAAATTTTCATTCGTGTCTTGGTAACTACCAAATTCTGGCATGCGGATTGCTGGCAGCCCTGCCATGCGCTTTCATTCCGCAGCAATTGCCGATGGGGGAAGTGGACAGAAGACTAGCCAGTCTTTCTAGGGACTGCATTAAGCTGGCAATTTGGGGCAGTTGGGTCATGATCGAAGATAGGTGCCTAAAAAACAAGGACAAGAAGAGACGTAAACACTGTCGCACTCGCAACTAATACTTATTGAAAAAAACAAATCCCTTATATAGCCGTGAAAAAGCCCTTCGTCACGACTAGGCACGGTGTAGACCCCTTTCCAGAAATTCAAATTCCTTTGTCGATAAGGTAATTGACGTGTCACTTGTGTACATCTTGCCCTTTGCTTTGATTTAAAGGCCTCGTGGAGCTCCCTGGATATCTTATCTTGGTATCTGGCGAGAAATGTTGTGTCTTTAAATGACGGGGAGCAGTGGCAGCGGTTTCTAGGGACCATAGAAATAGGGAAAAAAAAACACGACAGCGGTACCAGCCAAACCAGCTGGCGCGCCTGCGTACTATATTTACGCTGCTGCGCTAGCCCTCGCGCGGGAGCGGCGGGCTAGTCGGAACTTGTGCGCGACGTGAGTCAGGATGTCGGGCTAGACGGAGTTTGTGCGCGACGCATATTTGCGCGACTTGAATTCACCGTACATCGTATGCTCTATTCGCCGTTCGTTTTTTTGACCCCTGTTTGTGTTCGTGTGCAAGTCCGTGAGCTCGATTGGGCGAATATGTACAGTGCTGAGCAAACGCATCTGGAACACATGCTAAGCCTAAATTTGGCTCGTTTTATTTTATTTTTTTATGTGAGCGTACATAGCTGGCGCTAGGCCGAACCTATTTCTTTTTGTGTCCCACTATGTCCGTAGCATACCTTCAGTTCACATAAATATTCGCAGTTCTCTCATATTTTATCTCTGTTCAGCAATGAATATTCAACAAGTGTTCCTGCATAAGTTTGACGACCACTGTACGTGGGCGACTCTACGCGTTACTCTGAGAAACTTCGTAGGGCTAACGAGCGGGACGCACTTTCACGGGGGTGCCAGCCGAAGCATGAAGCTCGATACCAAAACGAATAAAGAGTCCATTGGAATTCAGGACGACCTCGTGTATAGGTATGTATGATCATGTTCTAGTCGTACCTCGCCAGCAGCCGTTTCCTTTCGAAACAACTCATGCCAAGGGTAGAAACGATGCCCGATGAAATCAAAGTTGAAGTCCGGATTGTTTATTTGCAGTGCGCTACAATTTCGGACGCGTAAAATGCGTAATTTATTCGACCCTCCACTCCCTTCGATGTTATACGTAAGTGAGTAAGTGCTGCGAGACGCGAATTCATCATATTCATCAAAGCCGGCCGTCAGATGATTAGACAAACCCAACATTGTAAGCCTTTTTTTTCCGCGCAGGTTTGTTTGACGTTTTTTTAGTAAATAAATTCTTATTTGCACTCGCTATCACCAGTATCTTTTTTCTTAAACCTATCGTGGTGGAACTCTCTTTCCCGAAGATCACATCACCAGACTCAAATCCATGAGAGGGCGTGGCGAAGCGGTCGACAAGCACTATTCCACACCGGCCCACAACGGGTTCGCCGACGACGAAGTAATAACAGTCCGGGTTCACTGATAACGCCACGCCGATCGCGTTCAGATCCTGATCCTACGATCATGCAAGTGGTTTTAGCGAGGAGGCGTCGAGGCGTGCACGTCCTGGGCGCGGCAGCCATGAGCCTAACACGCAGTCAATTGGCCAGCCTCTTCGCTCCAACCCTCCAATCATTTTGTTTATTGTTTAACGAAGCAAAAATGTTTTGTTTCTTTTTGTAACTTAAATTCGTTTATAACCCATAAAATATTAAGATTTTCCGTAAAAACATTTTTCTCCGTGTTCCTACGTTCGATAAGATCCCTTTAAGCGAAACTTTTAAACCAGCTCAGAAATAATTTAGAGCTGGGTTCTCTAATTTCTTTCGAGCGGTACAGTGCCCCTGACGGATTTAAAAAAAAAAAAAACTACTTTACAATCAAACAATACGAGGCAAAGTAAGCGGATGTATAAGGCAAAAAAACTTCCACTTTCTGACCTTCCAGCGCCAAGGAGAGAAAAGCTTCAAAAATGCGTGATGAATCTGCTGTGTTGCGTCTCGCAGATTGAACACCCCGACGTATTCCTTTCTACCGAAGAAAACATGTAATACGCTCCCGCACGAAAAATAAATGTAAAGGTATACTGCTGATGGCTCAGATGATGCCAACTGTATGCAGCTGCAAAGGGGGCCCGCGATCGAAGGCACTTCATCTTGTGCGCCGCCAACTAACATTCCCTGTGCTGCCTTTGTACGGTGGTTCTTTCATCCTAGCGGGACGAACACTCGACGCTCCGAAGCGTCCCCCGGAATCGACTACTTCTCTGGCGAGGGCAAACAGTCCGGTCTCAACGAGGCTTTCATGAAGGGCGCGAAGAGCGCACGCACCAGCCGCGAGTCGATAGTGGTGTGGCAGAGACGAATGCGAAGCGGACGTTCGTCCCCTTCTTGCACAGAGGGTTGCGAGGATGTCGGAAGGCCGAGCTCTTATTGGCTGATCATAAAAAAATATATATCTAGTGTCGTCTAGCATCGAGGTCTACCGACTCTCCTTTTATTCGAAGCCTTTCAGAAATCGGCGTCGTTCTGACGTCAGTGCAACTTGTGCGCAAGAAGCAGACGACTTTCTCGCCACATAATACCACATAGAAGAGGAGGTCCGTGCATGACGCTGCAGCTCAAGATGAGCACAGCCTAATGAGGAGCACGCCTTCGTCTTGCTGTCAGGGTGTGCTAGCGTTAAGCTCGCTTTGAGACGCTGCGAGACACGCTGGCGGCGATACTGCGGAGGAGCTAGGCTGCACTATGATGCTCATGGGGGGCGTACATATTGTATTTCACGTGGTATTGCTAAGACTAAGGTGAAGCCGAATAGTTTTCTAAAAACTTTTCTCGCCGTCACCGACTTCTCGCTGCATTACGGCGATCCGATGTACGGCACGTTAAATGGCACCGATGACTAAAAGATGTAGGTTTCACCCACCTGGCACGAGGTCTTTTGGCTGTTCGGGAAAGGTCCATTCCCAATATTTATTTATTTATTTATTTCTATACCCTCGGCGCCCAGGGGCATTGCAGAGGGGGAGGGGGGGTGGGGCATATAATATTGGTTCAGTAAAAAATTTAAACAACCGAGGCAGCATGGTTAGAAGTTAGCAGAGGTTAGTATATTTTCTGCTTTTCTATATAAAACCATTGTTGAAATAGTTACTAATAATGTGCGAAGGTGGTTCCATTCAGATTACGTTCTAGGGATAAAAGCGTTTATGTAAGCTAAAGTTTCCCGATGAGGAATGCCAACTTTAAGTTTCTAATCAGGCACGTAGACAGGAGTTTGTTTCGGGGGGGGGGGGGGGGGCGCCCCTGAAAAAATGCTGTATGAGGGGGAGGGGAAAAGGGGGGGGGGGCCCATGGCACCCCCCCCCCTCTCCCTGGCTACGTGCTTGTGAATAGTTTGAGAGAGGCTAATGAATAGTTTGTCTTTCAGAGATGCGTTGAAAATATGAATTTTATTGGAGATGCATAAACAATATATCTTAGGACTTGAGGAGAGAAGAGGCAGGGACAGCATGGTTTTCATAGCTGGAACACTAGTGGTGTGATGATAGTTACAGACTATGAAACGTGCGGCGCGATTTTGCAGGGCTTCACTGTTTATTACAAGCGTTGATTGACCGGAATCCCAGATTGCTGCGGAATATTCGAGCTCTCAACGCATTAACGTTTCGTACAGAAGACGTTTTAGTCACATAGGGGTTAAGAAAAATTTTCTTTTTAAATATCCATGCACCAAAGTATCGTTACTGATAAAATAATCAAAATGAGTTTTCCATGATAGGTTAGAAGTAAGGTGAAAACCAAGATAATTGAATGAGGTTACAGATGTGAGCTGAGTTTTGTCAATTGAGTATGGTGACGGCGACGTGATTATGATATGCTGGGAGTGTGTAAAACTACACTGAGTAAAACTACCTCTTAAAACCGGCTTGTTTTTTTGGTTTTTTTTTCTTGGTTTTGTTTTGTTTCGCGTTATAGACAATTACTTTGTCCCAACAAACATATATTGACACGATAGTTTGAGGCAATTTAATATGATGTATCTATAGATAACTATAGCGACCCCCAAAAAGAGTTTGTTAGCATTATTTTGCTTCTTCTCAAAAAGCTCTGACGGCCGTTTTGTTTTATCTTTAGGATGAAATGATATCACTTCACGATATCATCAACATCCCTAGTTCAATCATTCTGATTTCACAACACTGTTCTGCGATGCAATGTATTTGATTGTTTTTAACCCCCCCCCCCCCCCCCCCCTTCTTCGTCTCTTGATCGAAGGCTCATTTTGCAGTTTTTTTTATTAGTCGCACTTGTCTTTTTGTTTCCTTAAGTGCATTATTCGTGAGACACGGAGTAAAACGAAGTCGAGCTCTGAGTGGAAGAATACAGGATGAAGTAAGCCACTGACGAGCCCGCTACAGTAATCTATGTTTATTAAAACTGATATTTATCTTGCTCGATTCACGTGCCCGAACTGTCGGTAATAATAACTTGTCGTCTTGCATTAATAATCATCATAAATTACAACTTACAATATTATAAGGCCTCAAAACATGGATATGTACGCTAGAGCGTTGTCTTCTCGTTGGGCGATTCAAAGTAGGGGTCTAATCTCAGTTAAACTCCTTGAGCTTTGGTGGAAGTGCCCTTAAGTTAGGAAAAACCATGAGCCGGAAATAACTTCCTAGCTTAGTAATATAATTACAAAAATTGTTCAGATTGTAATCCTAGTGTAATCCTTCGCGCACTATTAAATAATTACAATTGTGAAATAGTGTAAGGGTTAACGGTAGCTTCGTTTTATATTGATTTAATATATAGATATGTCCTCCAGATTTTCTTTCATAAGCTCCATAGCGCGATCCCTGCGACGATCAAAAACACGCTTTGAAAGAAGCAAGAGTATGGATATTTGTATCGAATGTGAATAAGTACCTCAATGTGCAATAATTGGACACCTCATCAAGATTTATCGTAGACGGAGCTCAACCTTACGAACACTTGACATCCAGCAAACTAGTCATAATATTGCCTGCGTTGTAGGGACTGAAACTCCTACATGAAATGTTTTGTCCGAAGCAGTTATTTTAAGTTCTTATCCTCACGACTTTTGTCTAAAATTTGAACTCCTGTAACAAACAAGCGGTTACAAACTATTCTTGACTAATTTGAGAGCGCTGGTAATGTTACAAACAAATCATATGAAACAACTGCAAAATAAGTAATATGCCAAATATTGTTCAGATCAGTCGCATCTATGAAACAATTATATTGTGTTCTAAATCGACAGATATTTACACTATTCAGGCATTTTAGTCTGAATCTGTTACAAATGCCATTTTTCATTGTTCCCATGCTGGTTGCCGATAAGCTTGGGAATTATTTAATGTAAATATTGACTGACAAAAGTTTGCACTACATTTTGAGGACACCCAGGCTAATGAGGTGATCATATTTTTGCGTTTAGACTGGAAACGTGCTATCGAGGCGCAATACCAAGGTCACAGAAATGCGGGGAAGGAAGGCACCATAAAATTGTCGTAATTAGAAATGATGTGGTAAATTTTTATCTCGAATAAATATCGGACCCACTTTAGCCGAACAAAAAAAAAAGATCACACGTTTAACCACCTGGTTACAAACGTAGATTGTACCCAGGTGAGTTTACTTTACAATATTAATATCCAACTCGCCCAAGCATCCATTCTAAGTGGATTGTGCCTTGGATTTCTTATAGACAGACAGCCCTATATAAAAAGGTTTTCAAGCGTGGCCACACGCTGATTCCGGTTAATTTTATGTTTATGTTTTCCGTTTTCTCTAGCACAAACTTTACTTGCCACTTTCCAAGTAGGCATGCAGGAGGCATTTTGCTCTGGTTTCGAGCCTCTTCGTTTCCCGCTTCTGCGAGTGTAACCGAAATTTTGTGATCGAAACGATTCAAGCGAAGACGCATTCGTGCCACGTCGCTTGAAAATTACACTGGGCCTCGGCTCAATTGCTTTTGAAATGCAAAATGGTTTCCTTACACGCTCTATTATGTAATATTCTTCACTCATAGGTCGTAGAAGCAGATCAGCCGATGGTAGCCTTTACCTTTTGTACGCGTTCGAAAAGAGACCATACAATGCAAATTGCAATCGCGGACTTCTATGCCTTAACGAACTTCTTTGTTCCAGTCAGGTGGACATAATTCAAACTTTCGCTGGACTTGGCACTCTAGGACGCTTTGACATGCGAAAAAAAAAAACCATGCAGCGTAAACGTTATTGTTACGCGCATAAAATATTTTGACTAATTAGAGATATTTCGAAACTGTGTGACCCACTGCATTTGTTGCACCCCATTTTGAATAATCGATGACAGAAGGTATCTTGGAGTGTTCTCACTCCTGAGTGATTTCATACAGCAATATTACACCTCAGCGAGAATCTAGCCTTAATGAAGTACGAGGGTGATCAATAAGTTTTGCTTCATAGGCTGTAACCTGTTTTTTTTCTTTGATGGAATTAAAAGATGTTACATTCGAATGAAAGTCTGGAATCTCCTCTTTCCCAGAATCTCACAACTTTTAAATATAGAGACCACCTGCTGGGATGCACTTCCGCTACCCGTGCACTACCCTCTGCATATTGTCGTAAAGAATAGAGGGCAACTTTTGACGAGATGAACAACACGCTGGAGGAGCTGCAGTTACAAGATGTTTAGCCTCATTCACCTTACAGCCCGGACCTTGCGCCATCTAACTATTGGCGGTTTTCCAAGTAAAAAAAAGAAAATCTGAAGGGTGCATGGTTTGCGCCGGATGACGAGGCTACCGATGAACTCCGCCATTGGTGTCTTCAACAGTCGCTATCAATCATCTACGAAGGCATGCGGAGAGTAGTCCACCGGTAGAGGAAATGTATCACCACCGGAGGAGACAGTATTGAAAAGTTATGTGCTCTAGGGAAAGGTGTAATTACAAACTTTCATTCGAATGTAACATTTTATAATTCCATCCCTAAATTCCATCCATCCCTTGTCGTCGTCTGTCATTACATCAGTCTCGGGTTTTTCACTAAAATGTGTAATATACACCAGCTACCTTGCGCCCTTACGTTCTGCTCGAGCTTATCAACTTGCTTGAGATCGGGTTCAAGATTGCGGCCGCAGGCCGTCTCTGTGTTGAGAGAAGGCAGCATAACAGTGTTCTACCTGTCCACTCAAACTTCATTTTCCTGTTCGTTTAACTCATCAAGGGCACTGCTCACAGGGGCATAGCATGGTTACCTCTTGGGAGAATTGAGTAGCTCAGATATCTTTTTAACTTCGATCCATGGTGCTACTTAAAAGGCGACGAAGATGGAGCAAGTGAAAACATGTACATATTTTCATCAAAGAATTCCCTACATTTGCCGGATTAGGCAGAGTCTGGCTTGCGTTGACAGTGTTTCTATTTGGATATGATTCTGAATCTACGTGTCATATGTCAAAGCATTATAAAGACACTACAACATATTTTGAATCACGCACATACGTGTTTTTTGGACTGCCTTCTTGCGCTTCAACTTGAGGAACAGCTGTTTATGCAAGCAGCACCCCACTAGAGGCGTCCTAGATTAAATAAATATATGAGTATGCGTAATAAACGTACCTAAGATTCAGCACATGCGTTCGGTCTACGTTTAAACTCCCTCACTCATGATAGTGGGGGTTCGGTGCCGGCATGACGCACGCAGCACGCTTACGCCTTCCTCTGCTGAAGATCTCTGCCACTGCATGGGCCGAAGAGCCTACACATCATCCACGGACATTGAAAACGTGCAGCTTTGAAGAGGGCTGTGGGTCTACATCTGCGCATCCATTACCGGCGGTTTTCCTGCCTGATGCCTGGCTCGTCTGGCAACAACGGAGCGGCACATCGTACGATCACCGCCTACAAAAGGAAGCATCAGTCACTTCTTTGACGGGGTTCGGTGCCGACATGACGCACGCAGCACGCTTACGCCTTCTTCTGCTATAGGTTAGTCCTGTGTACTACGAAGTTCGTTGCTCGCTGAAACGTTAGCAGGCAACGCTCCCCATTGTCTTTGAAAACCTGTGTTTCTGGTGCCGGAAAGCTGTGTTGAATTTATATGCCGCGTTTGGGGAATTGAGAATCATAATCTCTGGAGATGTTGAACTTAATCCTGAACCTCTCACGGATAGTCAAATTCAGAAATTGTTGAAAGTCATCGATTTACTACCAAAATTGGACGAGGACCAAGAAACGCTTCTAAATCAAGTGGCTGAGATAAACAAAAACCAGGATTTACTCGACAAGAATATAGAAGCCCCAAACGAAAAGTTCAAGATAGTGGAAACAAAAATTGCCTCGCTAAACAGCTTTAAAGACGAGATACAAGAAATCGGCGCACACTCGAGTAGACTATCCTCCCAGCTTGCCGCGTTCTACTCCAAACAAGATGATCTAGAAAATAAGTCAAGAAGGAAAAATCTGCTTTCCTATGGTATCGCTGGCGAACCTAAGGAAATATTGTCTCAATCAGAATAAAAAAAAGATACTCGAGTTCTGCAGAGATACACTCGGGGTGACAGTGACAGATAGTGACATTGAACGTGTGCATAGGCTGGGCCTCCCTAACCCAGAAATATCAAGACCTATAGTCGTAAACTTCCGATCTTTTAAGGTCAAACAACATGTTTTGTCCCGAGGCTTCAAACTACAAAATAGTGAATTCCCAGTCTGCGAAGATTTTTCAGATACAGTTAGATATGAACACAGGCAGCTGCTCGATGTTGCTAAATCACAACAAAAGTCATTTAAGTGGCGTTTTAATAAACTTCTGATCGATAGAAAGCATTTTAACTACGATAACCCTGAGGGATGTGTAAAGGAAATAAATGCGTAGCAACCACCGCCGAAAGCTGGGCGCAAGCCAAAACCCGTGTTTGAGCTCACTGTCATGATTGCTAATTGCCGCAGGGCGAAAAATAAAGTGGAAGACTTAGCTGATGTCATTACGCTGACTAAGTCTAGTATTGTTATTGGTACGGAGTCATGGCTGGAATATTCCAGTAGCGATGCTGAAGTGTTCCCCTCGGACTATGTTGCATACCGCCGAGATAGAAACAAATATGGTTGTAGAGTCTTTCTTTTAGTTCATGACAGCCTGAAAAGTTTTGCGATCAAGGTTAATGGTGGGAATTGTGAATCGGTATGGTGTCAGATTTTGCTGAAAAATGGCGAATGTATTACTGCTGGCTCCTTCTATAGGCCTCCTGGTTCACATGAAGCTGCAATGTTCCCTCTTTTTGATATATTGTCATCCATCGATTATGGCGACCTTGTGTTCGGTGGTGAGTTGAACTTTCCGTATGTGGAGTGGGCAGACGGTCAACCCATGACGCCGAATACTTGTTCCGCGTACAGGAAACTTCTCAATTTTGTTTCAAGTTTTGATCTCTATCAGAATGTGCCATTCCCGACAAGGCTAGGTAAAACGAGGGACAGCACGTTGGACTTGCTTTTTAGTAATAATAAAAGTTTTATATCTGCTTTCTCTAGGATTCCTCTGATTAGCGATCACAAAATTAGAGTAGGGGGTATAACCAGCAAGTGCGAAAATAAAGGGTCCAACCCACCCAGAAAAATTTTTCTGTATGACCGCGGTAATTATGAGGGCATTTCAAATGATCTCTGTAACTATTTGTCCGAGTTCAGAGAGCTCTGCCACCACTTTGATGTTGTAACTTTTTGGAATCTTTTTAGAAATAAAGTTAATTATTTAGTTGAAGTATTCATAACCACAAAGGCGTTAAGTTCCAGTCGACGTAAAGACAAACCGTGGATGAACGACAAACTACGCTCCTTGACAAAAGGAAAATGTGAGCACATTTGAAATATCGTAAAAAAACGACTCTGACTCTCCTAAAAAACTAACGGTCTTATGTAAAGAACTCAGATTTCAAGAGTATTTAAATGATAAACTTAAAAAGAAAAAAGAGCCCTGGAAATATGTAAGGTAAAAAAAAATAGTCTCACTCGGAATTCCCCCAACTGTTAACTGCGGACAACTAGTTGCAGAAGAGGAATAAAAAGCAAAATAGGTACTTCCAGTCTGTATTTTCGATCGTAGTTCCTAATGAATAGCCGCCTTCTCCTCATATGTTGTAAGTAAGTATAGACGAAATTTATATTTCTTATGACGGAATCTTAAAAATGATTAACGGAATAAAAACCGAGAAAGCAGGCGGTCCCAATCGCATACCCAACCGTATTCTCACTGAATGTTCCGCGATCATTTCATCATATTTGGAAGTCTTGTTTAAAAAAATCGCTCTCTAGTGGAAGGCTTTCTGGTGAATGGAAAAAAACAAATATCGTACCAATACAGAAGGATGGTCCGAAAAATTTTATTCAAAACTATAGACCCCATTCTCTTTTCTGTACCTGCTCTGAACTTATGGAACATATAATATACAGCAATATCTTCGATCACTTATCCAGAATCAGCTATCTCACTCCGGCGCAACATGGCTTCTGAAAAGGGTATTCATGCGAGACACAGCTGGTGGAACTTCATCATGACCTAGCATACTCATTGTATTTTAGGCTTCAAGTAGATTGCATATTTCTTGATTTAAAAAAATAATTTGGTACAGTATCTTATGTGCTTATCATCCATAAACATTCAAGAATAAATTTACAGAGTAACGTTATCGCATGGATGACCAATTATTTGCACCAGAGAAAGCAATCCGTTTTAATCAAAGGCGAACAGTCGGGCGATATTGCAGTTACATCAGGAGTACCACAAGAGTCTGTGCTGGGTCCACTTTTCTTTTTGATTTTTATTAACGATATCACCAACTCACTGAATTGAAGAATAAGGCTTTACGCAGATGACTGTGTTTTATACTCCGAAGTCCGTGACATCGCAGATTGCTGTGCATTACAAGATGATATCTGCCGTATCTCTGCGTAGTGTGATACATGGGGCATGAAACTAAACACGGCAAAGTTCAATCATGGGCGTTTCACGCGTAAACGTAGGCCTGTCCTCTTCACATATAACATCAGCGTAAAATCTCTAGCAACCGTACCAAACGTAAAATACCTTGGTGTGTACTTTTCGGAAAACACTACCTGGACAAAACAGGTAGACTACAGAACTGCAAAATCAACTCGCATGCTTAACTTTGTAAAACGCAATTTTAAAGATTGTTTACAAAACACTAAGTTGACGTTATACCTAACATACATTAGACTTAGCTTAGGGTTCGCCAGTGTCTCCTGGGACCATAGTCAGGCATATATTGTAAACCAACTAGAAAACGTTCAAAACAGAGCAGCCAGGTTTATAACAGGAAACTACAATTTTAGATCAAGTGTTAGCGATTTGAGAAGAAAATAGGGTTTGATTCCAATGGCCCACAGAAGGCGTTCCATGCGACCAAAATTCCATCATAGCATTTTCATAACTACGTTGGTGTAAATAAAAACAACTATATGCTGCCTCCCCACTTTACATCAGGAAGGAGAGACCACTCAAAAGAAGTAAGAGAGTACGTGTGCAGAACGGAAGTGTTCAAGAACTCCTTGTTCTTCAACAAAATATTAAATAGTGACCTTTGAGATCGGTTTTGATGTCTTGTTGCTCGTGCCTCTCTTCAAGAAACATGTAATTATTAATATTTTGTGTTGTGTTTTATGTCATGTGCTTCTGCTTTTTAACCTTTTGTTCATCTGTACTCGCTTCCCCCTCCCCTCGCTATGATGCCTTCATAGTCGCAGTGAGGTACCATGAATAAATAAATAAATAAATAAATACTCCGTAATACTCTTTAAGGTATCCCGATTTCGTAAGCGGCTACAAAGAGAGAAAGAACAAGACTTTTGGAAATTATTTTGCTATAATATATCTATTAGGTAACACTTTTTGTAGTTGATTGGTGCCTTGAACGGTGCAAACAAATATATAAAATAGGCAACCGACCCGCTGAGCTCTGTACTTACTTTTAAATCCTCGACGTTGGAGTAGGCGACTAAATAAGTGGCAGAATCTCCATAGAAATTGCATCAAGATCTCACATCTTTTACTCGGCGTAGCCTACCAACGCGAAAAAAGTCAATTCCGCTTCGACTCTTTCAGCGCCTTACAAAAAAATTAAAACAACTCACTTCTGCATTGAATTCAGCAAGCACACCCTGCAACCTGTAGAAGATTCGATTGTGCTGCATTATTTCTTGTATACATATGTCTTCCGAAAAGTAGACATTGCAACATTCAAAGGAAGTGCGTAATGAACAACTTGAGTTAGTAGAGTTTCCAGTTTGCGGGATGACTGATTTACTATGAAGGTCAAATATGATCTGTCACCGTCGAGGTCGGTACTCTATCTGCTGGTTGTGTCCCAAGTCAACAGCGCTTGTTTTGTGGTCGCGCAACCTGCGCATCATATATTCGGTCTTCATCTTTGTATAGGATTAAGCCACTACGAGAATCTCATTTTGATTCACAAGCCATCTATTCACAAGGTTAAGTCTACTTGAGTTTTCCCAGCACTCCAGATGAATGCCATCAGGACCCTTTTCTATTTTACTTTTGCTCATTCTATTTCGGGGTTCCATTTGTGGAAAGTTACGTGCATGTCGTTACCCGTCTTCATCTGAAATTCTCCTGGAATCTCAATTTCGCAAGCTCAAAAAGGTTGCTCTGTTCACCTGACCTTCCTGACCTTACACATATAATATGTGTCCGCCTTGTTACGTACCTTAAAGACCATTTCAGTGAATATTCATACCACGCAAACTGTAGACTTCATGTGTTGAGGATGCTTTTAATAGTTTTAGCCACGGCCCTTTCAGTACTGTTCATGCACATGTCAGCTCACCTCAAATTACGCTGCATGGGCAGGCAAAGAAGTTTCGCGATATTTATTATTTTTGTGAGCTCTTGCTTTATGTGTAGATACAAGATCTAAGCGCGGACAACTTTAAGGGCCGGTTACAAGCCTTCTTAAGATTGTACTTACGCCAACAAAGTATTTTAATTGGGAGATTAACTTAGCAGGTAGGTACTGGCCGCCCTTGGTAACAAAAGCTGCTAAAGAGAAGCTTGACGGGATCCGGAATCGCATCACTGAGGATGCAAGTTTAAAAAGGCAAAATGGTTAAAAAAGAAATGAATCACAAAAATACATTTCTCACGTTAAGCCAAATACGCACGCAAATAAGATTTGACGACTTTTTAAATGTATTTATTTGAGAATACAACCAGCTCAACTCAAAACACTAGCTCTACTGAATGAACTAGTTGTTTAAAAAATACAAGAACAACATAAAGCGGCGGTGCAAAAAGTAAACAACAACTCAACGTGTAGTGTAAGATGCAGTTACAAATTAAAAAAAAAGATAGTTAAAATCTCAATGTCATTGATAAATTATTTATTTCTTCAATTGTCTGAAGGAAGAAAGAAAATATATATAAGCTGCTTTTAAAGTGGTTTTGTTTCACAAGTCGGAAATAATTTAACCTAGTGGACCCAGATGGCAGCAGTTTTAAATATGTATACCAATATATGGGAATCCATCAGTACATTATAATATTAATAGTTCTTTAATTTATTAATCATAGCTGTTCTATAATGTCGCGAGGTTAAAAATAAACCGAGCAGCCAACTTTTGGTTTCCTTGCACTTTGTAATTCCATCCTTGGTGAAAAGGTAGGACACTAAGCTCGAGTAGTTTGAAATAGGTTTAATAAAACTCTCAAAGATAAGACGCTTATACTACTTTTCATCTAATGCCCGACAAAAAAAAATTATTTTCGCGTCCAATCTCCGAGACTCTGGCAGGTTGAACGTCAGAGTTGCAGCCACGTCTGGAAATGCAGGGGATACACCTGTGGAGGCGGGAACGTTACCGGTGAAATGTTCCATGCTCGGAGTGGTTCGCCAAAGTTGAAGTCGAGGCGATGGCGGAAAGTCAATTGAGGAATGTACTGGTCCGGATCACCAACTGAAGTGGCTAACCCTTCATAATTTAATTACAATAATGCAACGGCAGTAAGAAAGAAGACGACGTGCCAGAAATAAGACAGCAAAAAGACAAGAATAGGACTGAGGGATGCTTGGAATAGAAGGACTAAAATAGGGCGTCCTGTGGTAAACGCAACCTTTGCTGGCAGCGGTGGGATTATCGCCTATGAATGCACGATCACGAGCGGCTGCCGCAGAGGCAAGTGAAGATGCAACACTTCTGCATTGACAGAGATCACAGAGGGGTTGTACCGTCGACTAGCTGAAAACCCTGCAGCCGCTTCCGACAACCTGCTTGAAGCCTTCAGTGGATGACTGGCCAGCCGTCTTGCTCAAGTGGAAACGGCAATAAAGCAGCGAGCCACCACCGTGAGCCAACGAGTGGATAATACGTCTCAATCAGTGGAGTCCAGATTGCGACGCCTGAAGCTGCATGCTCCCCTTGAGGCGTCAAGAGGAGGGTAGAGCATGAACGGAAGTAACGCCCTATACCTCCAAGATTCGGTTGGGGACCAGAGGCCACTGCGTCTCAAATACAGCGGCTTAAGCCACCCACTTTCGATGGACTTAGAGCGTGGGGCGCGTTCCTGGTGCAGTTTGAAACTGTGGCCGCATATAACGACTGGGACTGCAATCCAAAAGCTCGCGCTCTGGTTTCTCGGGGAATGGCTGCTGAATTTTTTGAAAGCCTATCGGAAACTAGCCGAGCATTAAATGAGCTACTGATTTCAGCACTCCAGGCGCGCTTTGGGGACGCGCGTCTCCAAAAATATCATTTGGTTGCACTGAAACATCATCGCCGATGATAAAGCACGCTCCAGGAGCTATGTGATGCTGTTGAGCGTTTGACAAGGAAAGCTTTTGTTGGGTGTCCGGAAACAGCACTAAACCAACTGCTAACGTCTGCGTTCATAGATGCGATTAATGCTGTTGAAATCTAGCGTTTTGTAAAACTTACACGTCCATGCACAATTCGATCTGCGTTGTCCCATGCACTTGAGGTGGACGCCGCCAACCGGGCAATCACGTCTGCACAACATTCTGAAGCTCGAGGCAAGCTCCCAGTGGTCTACAGAGTCCACCAGCTTCAAAAGCGCAACGTCGGTTGTCAGTTATAATCGTAGCACCACGTCGATGTGTTATAGAGTCTGTTATGTTCAAGATTAAGGAATTCAACTTATGTCTTCGTCAGTGAGATTGATGGAGCAGAAATATCGTTCCAGACTGCAGCCATGGCAAATGGCTCAACGAGTTTCCTGCCAAGCCTGGTCTTGTTGACCCCCAAGAATTCTGGTGTCGCGAACTGAAGTTGGGCAATCATTACATGTGCAGTGGACAGGGTAACTTTGCAAGGATCACGTCGGTTTATATGCAACTGTTATTTACCATTGAGGTGCTGCTGTTGTAGGGCCAGTGCTCTTCGTCGGCGGCAAAAGCAAACCAAACGAACTTAGGATTCAGCGGAGGCCCCGTATCAGCACCGGTCCTCGTCAGCGGAACATCGCCCTGGCATGATGTGGCACCGACGGCATTGTGGGACGACGGCCTTGGTGTTATAAGAATTGTACCAGACGCAAGAAGCGTCAGTAGGCACGGCAACGTTGCAACGATAACGCCGGTTGATATGCCACTGTTATTTACCATTCAGGTTAGTACTGAAATATACTCAACTCGTAGAAGTGATAATCGGTACCTCATAGTCCTGCCGTGCCCCAAGGTATTTTACGGTTGTGTCTTGCATTGCTGTGAAATGATGATGCTCCTTCTATCGGGTGTATTCGAGCTGAACCCGGGCCCAGAAACAAGGATTGAAAAAAGGATGACCGAAATGCTAGAAACAAAAAAGAATAAGTTTTGACATTATATCAATCGAAGAAAACCAAACTAGCTTCCATAAAAGAATAGACGAACTCACAAGAAACATTAAACAACTTGAAACTTCTGTCAAGAACCGTCACGCCAAAGTCAGTGGCCTTGAAGATACCGTCAAAAAGTTTAATGCGACAATTTAGACCCATCAGGAGAAACTTGTCCACCTAGCAGATCGTAGTCAAAGACGAAATTTGGAAATCTTTGGTATCGCTGAGAACCAAGACGAAATGAACGAAGATTTAAAATCGAAAGTAGTCAGAGATGTTTTCCTAAACCACCTTGGAGTTACAGTAAAGTCGATCATACGAATGCACAGAATTGAACGGAAGCAACCCAACAAAAGTCGGCCAGTAATAATTCACTTTGGAGACTTCAAAAAAAAAATAGAAATCTTTCGCAACTGCAAAAAATTGAAGGGCTGAAGAATATCTATTTCAAACGACTTTTCACGGACCATGGTAACCAGACGAAAGATGCTCTGGGAAAGTGCGAGAGCAAAGATTGATGATGGCGCGTGGGTAAAACTCGTTGGAGATAAGATTAAGATAAACGATAATTTCTACTCGTGGCATGACGAGGATAACTGCCGTGTCAAACTTAAAAGGAATAGATCCGATAATAATGAAGGGTGTCTCGCTGAAAAAAAAAAAACAAAAAACGCGGAAATACGTGTCATAAATCTAAACGCGCGCAGTTTAGCTATAGGCAACCTGCAATGCTGTTTGGTTTGGCGCCATCTAGCAACTGAAGCTAGAAATATTGGGTACCCCTGGGAGTGGCGGCTGCATTGTTCGAACGTGAACTTTTACTCTGGTGGCGCCGCTTAGCCTAGTGCCTGAAGCAAGAAATACTGGGTATCCCAGGAAGCCGTGATCGCATAACATGCAAGCACAGCGGAAGCTACGGCCCTGGAGGGCCAATGGGAACGTGACTGCGTATCACCGGAGCGCGCCTCTACTCCGAAGAAGTATCAGGCTTTTCGCTGTGTCATGCTCCAATATGTGTGGGTTGCGCTCGTACACGTCGCGCATTTCGAAGCCTTCGGCACGCAATGTGGGGCTTCTCGTTCACCCTTTGCCAAGTTACAACGAGACAGGGTAGAACCGTGGGCTCTCACTCTGCTGGCGCCGCCTGGCTGTTGCCGGCTGGCTATAAAAGGTATTGAACTCGAGCAGGTACGAATGCTTTATAACTTCCCTGTTGTCGTAGTAACGGACACATGGTTACACCCAGAAATAGGTGATGAAGAGTTACTGCCACCAGGGTATAAGATGGTAAGAAAATATAGGAAAACGAGAGGAGGCGGCGTAGCATTGATTCTGAAAACTAATATATAGTATGTAGTAATGAAAGTCATTCAGGAAGTGGAATGTACATGGTGTAAAATGAATTTTTATTATACGCACTACGTCGTCTGTGCATTTGATAAGCCCCTGGATTCTCCTAATTTAGTCTTGGAAGCACTACTCGATTACCTAAGTACTAACATTAGGCTCGGAACCAGACTAATTATTGCTGGGGATTTTAACTTGCCTGAAATTAATTGGAATGAGTTTGATGCAGGACATGTGGATGTAATAAATAGCGAACTTCTTCTTGATATTGCATGTAACAAATGTCTGACGCAAGTTATTACGGGTTTCGCTCGTGAAGTTGGTAACAGCTGCTCGTTGTTAGATTTAATATTTGTAAGTGGTCATGTACTTGAGTATGAAGTGTCTGTTAACGAGGGTATCTCTGATCATAAATTAGTATTTTCATGTTTAAAAATTGATAAAATATGCAAACAAACAAAGTGTTCTCTCCAAGTGTCTAATTTGTCTAAAGCAAACGAGGAAACTGTGCTAGATTACTTCGATCTGTCATTTTCTCTGTTTTCAACTTTCGATGGTACAATTGACGTGGATTTTTTATGGGCTGAATTTAACGCATTGTTACCTATTGCTTAGAACATTTTATACCCAAACAGAAGAGATCAATAAAAAAATCTAATCCATGAGTAACCCGAGAGATCGTACAACTCAAGCGTAAAATAAAACGCAAACGTCGTAAAAGAAAGGAAGACGAGAACGAGTTCCTAGAGCTTTCATGTCTTTTAAAGAAAAATCTGAGTTCAGCGATGGGACGTTATTTTTCTGAAACCCTACCGAATTTATGAGAAATTCAAGCGACAAATTTTGGCGTCATTTAAAACCTCGGAAAGAGCGACTAGAATATATAATTGAAAACAATGAAATTGTGACCGATTCAAAAGATATCGCCGATAGGTTTAATAAATTGTTTTCATAGTGTGTTTGTTAATACAGACGGTGCTATAGAGACGGCTTGAAGCAGAACCAACTATCCGACAGGGCGTACAGGTCATATGCTCTGCGCCTAATAAGGCATACTCCATGTGCCGGAAGGTGAACAGGGAGGACAACAACGAAGAGACAGGCTGCAGCACATCTCACAGGACCAGATACACCGAATGCACAAAAGAAGTCGTGTACTAGATTCCTCTGACATGTGGCAAATTCTACATTCGTCAAACGGGAAGGTGCATTAACGACAGAACAAGAGAGCACGCAGCGTCGGTGAAGGCCATCACAGCAGCAGGGCACCTCGCGGCCGATTGTCGGGCGTGCACACGTGCACCAAACCTTGCCAATATTGACATCCTGGCCAAAAATCGCACAAGGGTTGCTCGAGAAATTCTCGAGGCCCTCGCTATTGACGCGAAGGGGGATCATTGCCTGAGTGCACCGTCAATCGCGCTGCACCAGAAGGAACTGGTATACCTGCGAAGAGCCGCGCACTTGACAGCCACATGAAAGAAGAGGAAGAGTGGAAGACGAATCCTCAGATATAGAAGACGAGGAAGAATTCGTTTAGCGCAATATGTCGACTAAAGAGAAAGAAGATTTCATTAAAATAGTTGCTAGTCCAGCGGTGTGTCTGCCTTTTTTGTTCGTCTCTGCGTGTGTGTCCTTAAAACGTTCAGCTGGCACTTTAACAAGGTGCTATAGAGGACTTGAGCTTCAGTGCGACAAGTAGTACAATGGAGGATATAATAATCAATGAAGGGGGAGACTTTTCATTAATATTAATCTTAGACGTAAAGAAGTCATCCGGGCCAGACAAAATACCAAACGAGTTTTTGAAAAGATATGAAGAATGGGTTTCAAAATATCTTACCATTAATTTCCAGACATCACTAAAACTACACCATGTATCCGGAAATGGCGCAGTGCGAGGGTCGTACCAATTCTTAAAAAAGGAAGTAAGCATAATATTGAAAACTACCACCCCGTATTTTTAACGTGAATAGTATGCAAATTAATTCAGCATGTTATTCTAAAGCCTTATACAATTATTTTGAATCCTCTAACATTTTTAATTCTAACCACCATGGGTTTCGCCAGCAACTATTGACGGTCACGCAACTCATAGAAACAATTGACGATTTTGCCCCTTCTTCTAATGAGAGATGACAGATTGATGCGATATGCCTTGACCTTTCTAAGGCGTTTGATAGTGTACCACACACTGAACTATTTCATAAGCTTTCTTTGCATGGTGTAAATCTGTAATATAGTGATCATTGTTGCATATCAATGCCGTGGTTGCATGACCGGCAGGCGTGACCGGCGCATGAACTCTGAGGTGCGCGAGCTGAGCCCGTGCTCGTGGGGTTCGATCATCGGCTACCAGCCATGGACGTTGAAGAACGCCTGTCTTCATTAAACGAGTACGCTGCCGCTTAGACTCTGCTTGCATAAGCTATAACAATTGCTCGTCGTCGTCGTTCTTTCTCACAAGAACGACGATGGTACAGAAGTCCCAATAGCTTATGCGTCACGGACATTGGGGCGAAGTGAACGCAATTACGCTCAAATCTTGTCACCGAGGATGCTGCGGTGGAGCTTGCTGCTGGGAGCATATGACTACAAGCTTGTGTTTCGACCAGGAATAGACAACACCAATGCAGACGGGTTAAGCCGCCTTCCAGCACCAAGCGATGTTGACGAGCCAGTGCTACCTGGTGACGTTCTCCTCCTCGAGGCCGTCGAGTACCCTCCACTGCAGGCAGCAGATATCGAAAGGCTGACGAAGCAAGACCCTACGCTGGCAAGAGTCAAGCAATGGATACTCTTGGGTTGGCCACAAGAAACCCTGGGAGGATCTTTTGCGCCTTTTGAGGTGAGACGCACAGAACTTTCCTTGCATCGAGATTGTATCTTGTGGGGAAACAGAGTGGTCATTCCCGAGCAAGCCACACGGAAGGTCCTACAATTGCTTCATGCCAACCACCCAGGAATGACAGCAATGAAAACGTCGGCCAGGGCGTACATCTGGTGGCCTAAAATCGATCAAGCAATCGAGGACTTTGTACGCCATTGCCAACAGTGCCAGGAAAACAGGCAGAGCGATCCCAAAGCACCTGTTCACTTTTGGATAAAGTCAGAACAGCCCTGGAGCCGCCTGCACGTAGATTTCGCTGGACCCGTTCGAGGTGAAAGCTTTCTCATTGTGGTGGACGCATTTTCTAACTGGGCCGAAGTCGAGATTATGCCGTCCACGAAATCAGCTGCAGTGATTACGGCGCTGAGGAAACTATTCGCGACACATGGGTTGCCCGACGTAATTGTCTCGGACAATGGAACGGCGTTCAAAGTGCAGAAATGAAAGAGTTCTTGAAACTTAATGCTGTCCGTTTCATCTACACAGCCCCGTACCATCCTGCGAGCAATGGCAGGGCAGAAAGAATGGTGAGGGAAGTCAAGTCCTGCCTTAAAGAAGCTAACTCAAGGCGACACACAGTGCAAGATTTCACGTTTTTTATTTAAGCAGCACACGACACCTCACTCGGACACCGGGAAAGACTCGGGAGAGTTGATGATGGGCCGGAGGCTGCGGTCCCCGTTGGACAGACTGCATCCTGACCTCCAGAGAGATCCAGGAGCGGATCAACCAAAGGTCAAGCGGTTTCACGTAGGCGACACCGTCTACGCCCGGAATTTTGCGACGGGACCACGATGGAAAGCAGCAAAGGTTGTAGCAGTGACGGGACCAGTTTCCTACAAGGTCCAGCTGGCCAATCGAGAGGTTCATCGCCGTCATCGTGATCACCTCAGGAAGGCTTGGCTTGACTGGGATGACAGCCTTGAAGCTGACGTTGATTATGACGTCCAGCTGCCACCAACGGCAGCCCCTGGACATGGAACACCAGAAGCATCTCCTGCCAGGCGAAACCCAGAAAGACCTGTTCCTCAAGTTGGGCCATCGCCAGCGCCTCAGCCAGAGCAGCCGCTAAGAAGATCAGCACGAGAGCGACGTCCAGTCATTCGCTACGGAACTGTCCCACCTGAGGGGGAAGGAATGTAATATAGTGATCATTGTTGCATATCAATGCCGTGGTTGCATGACCGGCAGGCGTGACCGGCGCGTGAACTCTGAGGTGCGCGAGCTGAGCCCGTGCTCGTGGGGTTCGATCATCGGCTACCAGCCATGGACGTTGGAGAACGCCTGTTTTCATTAAACGAGTACGCTGCCGCTTTTACTCTGCTTGCATAATCAATAACAATTCACGCGGCGCGGTTTCACGCGCCGGTCACGCCTGCCGGTCATGCAACCACGGAATTGTTGTATTGTGCAACAATGATCACTATATTGCAGTATTGAAGAGTTTGATAAGACCGCTTGAACGAATATAATGCAGTCGATCGACCTGCGGAGAGTCATGTTAGAACGCTGGTCTGAAAAGCAGCTTTTATCGTGGAGTGACCAATATGTTGTCTGCAATGCCCTGTTGTCCCCTTCCCGATAGCGATTGGATTCTCGGGGATGTGCTGGACAGTCTTGGATTATGCGAAAGGGAAGCACGTACGTGTATTTACTTTGGCATATTATCATGAAAAGAAAGAAAGTGGACAGAACGATCGATGTGGTGTAAATTTGCTTTTTGTTGTAGCTCAATAGTAGGCTTGTAGCCGAGTGCACAAAACCTACCTGGCACCGTTCTAGGTTTTTCTTTTTGATTTTCATACTTAACCGATCCCAAATCTACACGTAACTCATAAAGTGCACGTATGTTGTGAGCTACCTCAGACTGGTCAGCGTCTTTCTGGAAGCAAAACAGCGTTCGTGCTTTTTATTTTATTAAAATTGAACCCCGGATTGTTGAATCGAGCTCCAATACAGTTAAATTTCTAATGAGAATTGTATAGTCCTCTCGTCAGTGCCAAATAATTTAGCCCTTAATGCCTAAGGCTAACCGTATAGATAATGCACTGACCATCGGCCGGACTGTGATGACTTAGGAACAACAATTGGCGCTCCATGTCTGCGATGTCGCTCTGTGGATTCGTCAGAGCCACTGCACAATATGCAGCCAACATATTTTTTTCTCTCTCGCCGTCAATGTATAACCTTGTTGGGACGAAGCTCGATTGGTCGTTGATATATATGTTTTAATGTCTGGCTCCGTTGAGGCATAGTGATATTTCTTCCTTCTTTTTTCTATATCGCTATTCTTCTTCTTTCCGTTACTGGCGTTTACGCGACCCTATCACATACCGCCACTTTAGAAAGGCGTCGAGCTGACGTACACAATACGCAAAAAACCGGAGTTATAAAGACGCTTCAAGTACACACAAGACACAATAGTCCCACGCGATAATTGCGAGTCTTGTACACTTGTAAAATGGCATTCAAGTACACAAGACAAGCCTCCCAAGAGACAATTGCGAGTTCTGTACACGTACAAAACATTGTCTTATATTGAACTGTTTTACGTAAAAAAAAATTCCGGAACAGTCTATAGATACGGTTACAGCATTTTTTACGTGCACGACGTCCCGCCCTGAACCTTCACCGAACTCTATTTCGTAACTCATCGGCGATAGCTTGGCGACAACTCGATGACGCCCAGTGTACATTGTCTCCTTTTAAGCCCCACTGGCGGGGACCTCAACAGCACCAACTGGTCTCGTTCTAAAGTTATGTCAGTTCGGTTTACGCCAAATAGACCTTTTTTTGTTTTTGTTTCACCTTAGTCAACGTGATCTGTCGTGCAGCCAATATACGCGCTTCGTTCACGCGCTCTAGCATTAGCCCCACTTATTCCGAGCTTGCTTGCAGTTATTGTAGCTCTTTTTTGTTATTAACCACATTCATGGGTAAACCAGGGTCACTTCGTTACAAAAGGAAAAAGATACAAAAGAAAAAGAAGAAACAAACTCTATCCTGTTAAGCAGTGTTATAGCAGAAAACCACATATAGGGCAGAACATCAGCCCACTTCTCTCCAGATGAGGTCGTGATTCGCGTCATCTATTTCAGCGTTTTGTTGACTCGTTCGACGAGGCCACTGGCAGCTGGGTGATAAGCTGTAGTCGCTGTATGACGTATACCACGCTGCTTGAAGTAATCGAAAGTTGACCTGGCAGTTATTTGTGTGCCCATGTTCGTAATTAGTACAGTGGGGCATCCGTGCTTCAGGATAATTGCCCTCTCGATGAACTTCGGCACCGTGAAAGCCTGTATGTTAAAAACTTCTTTCACCTCAACAAACTTGGTTAGGTAGTTTATGGCAATTATGACATATTTGTACCTTCGTGAAACCTGGAAGGGCCCAATCATGTCAAATCAAACTGTATAAAAAGGCACATTGACTTCAATTGACTGCAGCAATCGATAAGGGCACGTCGTAGTCATCTCCATCCGTTGACAAAGGTCACAGCTTTTCGCGAACCGTTGGAGATCCAAATGCAGTTGAGGCCAGAAATATTTACTGTGGATTTTTTTCGTATGTGCTTCGGATTCCCATGTGTGCTCCGAATCGACTTCCATGAAATTCGTGAAGCACCTCCGCTCTCTTTGTATCCGGCAAGTATAAAACAAATCGCTCATAGGTTGCTCCTGCATTCCTTTTGTGCAATACATAATGAAAATGTACACATTGCTTACTTGCTTTCTTCTGCTGCTTATTTGTACCAGTCGTTCTCTGTAGTGCTTTTAAGACTTTTGCGCAGAACTTGTATTCCTCATGCTCGGAGCTTAAATCGGGCTCTGTCACTTTAAACACATTGCATGTGCGGGTTCACGCAGTCTGCCCCGAGCAGTTGGTACTTGAAGGTCTTCCTGAGAAGAAACGGCTTGGTATACAGAATAAACAGTCGGAGGCAGTGTGACGTGCGCCAGACTTGAACACAACTTGAAGGTCAAATTCCTGGAGCAGGAGAGAGAACCTGAGCAGGCGTTGGTTTTCCTCCTTGTAGCAAAGAGCCCAGGAGAGCACATGGTGATCTTTAACAATCTGGAACTTCAAGCAAAGTACAAGGACGGTAGAAACCCGAATGTTTTATTCTGAAAGAGCAGCACTTTTGGATCGCCGATGCCGGTCAGAATCCCGTCACCAGCTTGGGCGCAAAGCATGCGCTCTTGGGCTCGTCCGTCTCGCGCGCGGAGCGCCTGGCGGGTGTCCGAGTACACAGCATCTCTTTCCATCTAAAATGCAAGCGATCCGGCGGCTTTCGCTTGCGCCTTGACCGTCTGGGCAACACCTAGTCTGCCAGCTCCGCTTCAGACCTATCTGAGGAATTGCCGGCGCCGTCCTCCGCTACAGGTTGCGTAGGTTGGACAGGTTCCGTTGCTGGGTTCGCTTCTGATCTGTCACTAGAGCTGCCGGCACTGTTCTGCGCTATTCTCTGTATCCCCCCCTTAGCGTCTCGCTGTCGCAGCTGGTCCACGTGCCGCCGCTGTTATCCATCTGGTGTGTTCAGCGTGACAATCCGCCTCCCTTGCGTGGATGTTACAGTTCCTTGTAGCCACCTTGGACCCCGCTGATAGTGGCGTGACAAGACGTGCGTTCCCGGAGAAAGTAATGGCGATTAGGTGATTGAGGCCGAAGGGAGAGCCACGGCGTGCTCTTGCTCTTGGCTGCTTGAAAAGAGGCTGGTTACTCTCGTCCTCGGTTGGTAGGCCAACAGCAACTCAGCCTGCGACTTGACGTATTTGACAGGAGTGCACCGGTAACGAAATAAGAACTTGGAAATGCGGTTTTGTAGAGTGTCTCCTTTGTTTTTGTTTAGGCCTTCTTTAAGAGTGCGAACAGCCCGCTCGGCTAACCCATTCTACTGCGGGTGATATGGTGCGGTTGTCAGATGACACACGTGGTGTTTGTTTCCAAAATCGTGCCATCGCCTCGCTTGAAAACTGCGGGCCATTGTCCGATACCAGTGCTTCAGGCAGGCCGAAACGAGCGAAGATTCCCCTGAGAACATCAATGGTTGCGTGCACTGTTGCCGTCGTGATTGGGACAGCCTCAATAAATTTGGTGTCCGAAACAACCAGGACAGAAACCATCCCAGGTAGCACGCAAGAGGAATATCCAACTTGGGCAAAGGTCTGGCAAACATAAGGGCCAAACTTTGGCGCAGTTAGATTTTTGCACCATGGCACTCATCAGTGCCAAAGTACGGTGCCTAACTTTAGCCTTAGTTGGGCGATCCTACGGCATGCCAAAGTTTGGCTCTTCTCTGGTACGCCAGAGGAGTGCCAAAGTTGGTGCCATACTTGAGCCATAACTGCCATAGTAAATCCTAATCTGGGAATTCGGGGCATGCCAAGGTTTGGCATTTCTCTGGTCCGCCAGAGGAGCGCCAAAGTTGGTGCCATACTTAGCCATAACTGCCATAGTAAATCCTAATCTGGGAATTAGGGGCATGCCAAGGTTTGGCGTTTCTCTGGTCCGCCAGAGGAGCGCCAAAGTTGGTGCCATACTTCAGCCATAACTGCCAGAGCAACGCCTAATTTCGGTATTTGGGATGCGCCAAAGTTTGGCTTTTCTCTGGTTTTGGCCCAAAAATGCCATATGAGAGCCGAACTATCAGAAAATGAAGCCTAACTTTGGCACTTGTTTGGCGATTTTGCCCCAAAAATGCCAGATCTCAGCCGAACTACAAGGAAGTAAGCCTAACTCTGGCACATCTGTGGCAATTTTGGCCCAAAGGTGCCAGATGACTGCCGAACTATAGGAAAGGGAAGCCTAACTTTGGCACTTGTTTGGCGATTTTGGCCCTAAGATGCCAGATGTCAGCCGAACTACAAGCCACTAAGCCTAACTCTGGCACATCTATGGCGATTTTGGCCCAAATGCGCCAGATGAAAGCCGAACTATCAAAAGGTGAAGCCTAACTTTGGCGTTTGTTTGGCAATTTTGGCCCAAAAATGCATCATATCAGCCGAACTACCGGGCAGTAAGCCTAACTCTGGCATTTGTTAGGCGATTTAGGCCCAAATATGCCAGATGACAGCCGAACTACCAGGCAGTGAAGCCTAAATTTGGCACTTGTTTGGCGAATTAGGGCCAAAATACCCAGACTCTTGCCAAGGAAGGTCAGGTTTGGCTCTACTTTGGCTTTTTCGGGCTTTTTAATGCCCTAAACTCCCAGACAAAAGCCCAATTTTGGCCCAGAACTCGGTGGTACCTGGGATGTTACCTTCTA
This sequence comes from Ixodes persulcatus, assembly GCA_013358835.2. Classification (NCBI taxonomy): domain Eukaryota; kingdom Metazoa; phylum Arthropoda; class Arachnida; order Ixodida; family Ixodidae; genus Ixodes; species Ixodes persulcatus. The sequence goes on from JABSTQ010005827.1 coordinate 62,793, forward strand.
CAGAACCCGCAAAATCCATGTGCAGGCGGCACCAGCGTTTGTTAGTTTCTGGGCACTTTGATGGGGCCTGAGGCGTGGGCATCGGCCAGCACTGCACGCACAGCGGGCAGTTTCTTTCGAGTCCCTCAATTTCTTGGTCTAAGCCTGGATACCAAAACACTGTCCGGGCGAGATTCTTCATTGCCGAGATCTCGAGATTTTAATTGTGTGGCTCCTTCAGCAAGCACGCTCTCGCAGTTTTGAAGAGAGTCACGCGATGACCCCAGTAGAAATGGTTGTGGCTCACCGTGAATTCATTTCTTCGGACAAAGTACGACTGGAAAGACTGCTGCTCCGTGCGTAAATGTGGCGGCCACCCGCCTTGAACCCACCTCTTTACTTGCTGGAGGATCTTGCCCTCGGTGGTCAGGGCGGCCAACTGCTGTGCATACAGAGTTCGGTCATCTAAGTACCATAAGCTCGCTACTGCTGTTATCGCCTTGTCCCGGCAAGGGCAAGCGACTAAGTCATCGGCGTTACCATTCTGCTGCCCTTCCCAGTACTCGATGTCGTACTGATACGCTGAGAGAATCAGCGCCCACCGTTCATTTCTGGCACATCTTCCCTGTTCTCAAGATCCGAATACCCCAAACACTGCAGGACTGACTCCCATTCTATAGGAGACACGTCAATCGCTTCAAGAACTTTAGTGTTTCTTCAGATATTAAAGATACCGTCGCAGGTATTTTGAATGACGCCAAGAAAAAGCTTGTAGCCAAAGTTTGAAAGTTCTTGTTCCTGCGTCAACAAATGCCGGTTGCCGTTTCAACGGGTACCGTTCATTAGCTGACTGAGAACCTGTTACGTAGAAGATATCACGACTTGCCTCGCTGGCTCAGCTTCCAACATGACTTCGACCACCTTCAGGGAAAAAGGCGGTACTACTTTCGTGGTCGTTGCATAAACCTTGAGCGCTTTTCCGGCTTGTAACGAAAACGTGTTTGTATCTCAGTCAATAAAGTATTTTGATAGCGTAAATGCCATCTCCAAGCAAGACTAGGTCTTCCTTTAAATGTGGGACAACCCCCAAAGTGGTTGTCCCAGAATGCACTGTACAACAACGGGTTATATATGAAAGGCTAGTGATGTCACCCCCTACGTCGCAAGTTGCCGTAGCCGCGGAAACTTGCGCAACAGTCATCTTTAACGGCAAACGTATCCGGTGAGCGCTACGTGCTTTGCAATGTTATCAGGGGCGCATCACCATTAATTATCTGGTTCGGATGCTTGCTTTGGACTTATTCTTTATTGAAACGAATCCTGTGCTATATGTCGTTTGCGAGATACACACTTTTCGCTCCAATCTCTGAGGGATTTCTTTTTTTTTTTCGTAAGGACGCCGAGACGAAAAAATTTCTTCTTAGATTCTTATACAGTTAAACGACACTATAAGAGAAAAACTGGCGACCATCGCGCCAATTCACGACGTGCTGTACGGGGAAGCGAATACACAGCTGCTAGGAGCAGCAGGGAAGCTGGTTGTTTTACTGGCTGTCGAAAATAATGGCTGTGTGAACGTTTCAGTTTTAGTAAGAGATTCATTTATTGTGATGTTCAAAATACCTTCTGAGCAATGACATTACTGAGAAAAATTGACATACTACTAACGTTATTTATTGCTTAGATGAGCATCGAGAAAAGGCGTACCTTCAAGATGACGAGTAGAAAGGGTGGACGCACAGTATACGGTGTCAGTGATGGAGGAGTGTGGGTTTATGTTGATATCTTTATGTGCTGTGTATGTGTATGTTCTTGCTGTAAGTGAACTCTACAGTATCCTATGTAGTGGGATGCGAATTGTATAGACGCTTTCTCTTTCCTGTTGTTCTCGGTCACGTGAGTTTCGAATCCGGTATGTGGGACGAAAGAAATAATAAAACATTGAAACCTGGGATATGCGAGAAATTATAGGTGAGCGCCACCTACCACCACCTAGCCTAGATATTTGCATTCCTCCGCCGGTGCCTGCCCTGTAGCCACGCTTTGTGATATTTTATGAATAGTGCAGTGAGCCGAGTAGGCTGATTTGAAATAGATTTTCCCGCAATGACTTTTGGTTTTTCCGTATGGTATTCCACTCCTTTGTGACGTGTGGCGCTAATGAAAGAAATGTCGCGGCGAATTGGAAAGGTGAGGCGTGATGTTCGCGCAGTGGATGGGTTTCAGTTGTCTCCGTTTAACACCGCAGTGTTGCAAAACGAGAAGACTGACTGAGTGCGTGCGACACGCATTTCCGTACCTGCGCGGGAAGTCGGCCTCGGTAATAAATACAGTGCGTGAAAAGCTCGTGATATGTTTTCATATGCCACAGCTCTCGCTCTGAGAGCAGAGACTTATGTGGATGTTTGCGAAGCGGTTGACTGCGTTTCTGGCGATATTTGCTAAGCAGGCTTGGGGGGCCACCAGTGGTGCGAGGTATTTGCCTACCAAAATCTATGCTAGCTCTTTTCGGCTGAATCGCGGCAGCGTTCCGCGTGAAGCCTACAATATCAGTAGCGTCTTGGCGTCCTCGTTAAGCCTTACTATGCTGAATTCACTCGATTTTGAGCCGCAATATTGCTGTACAGGAGGGAGAGGAACTTTGCTTCCCCGTTTGCGGGGAAGGACGATGCTTCGTTTTTAAGGGAACAGAGGGGACAACAGTGTTCCTTCCTTTATGAAGGAATATTTAGACCCTTTTTTTAAAGCGTGTTGTGTAAACTCACCTTATAGCGCTACTTCGACAACTATTTTTGTTCGAGTGCGTATTTTACGCAAATCATAACGGAAAGTCAACAGCAATCAAGAAGAAAGAATATGTAAAGGCTCACGCAAGACAACAGGGGCATATTTTTGTTGTCCTTCTTAAGCGTTATTAGACTTCCATCAAACACGCCCCGCTTTGACATTTTTATATATAAGACCACAAGTGTTGTTTTTAAAAAATGCGCTCTCAAAAAGTGACTATTATATTTATGAACTGCTAAGTGGAGTGGCTCGAGGTACTACTTATTTCAGAACTTTTTTGGAGCATTAACTATTAGGACTAAATGGAAACCGCTTGAGAAAGGTTTTTCTACCTCTGGTACGTATGCTCAAATTCGCACAAAATGTTACGCTAAAATCAAATCTAATACATACTGTCATGAAGCTTCACATGCGTTTGGCACCAAATGGTACCATTTGTGAAGTTCAGTAATTTGGAGCACACCATGCGGTACTATTGAACTGGAGCAAGGGTGCAGACAGGCTGGTTAGATGAAAGAAAGCCCGGTGCGAGGGGAAGACGGGATGGGTGAGCACAAAGCTCCAAACGCAGCTAGAAGTTTTAGATAAAGGATACTTATTTCAGTGTTCACTCCGACTTGTCGTGGGCCAATATATAGATGCATATGTGCTATAAAAATTTAGCTGCCTTTGGAGTTTTGTCTTTATGTTTTGTTCGTCCCGTGTTACTCACGCTTCAGGATTTGCCACCATGGAACAAACCCAGCTGAATTTTATTATTGATATCTGTACAAATTTACTTACGACTACTTTACTCGCAGACGACAATGTGCCTGACGTGGTGAGTCTTGGAGGAAGCTTCAAATTGGAAAGCGACATTAACGAAACCGACTTAAAGCCCCAGCGTGTTAGGGATCTCAAAATACTCCGTCACACTGTCTTCAGCAACGGAAGTTTGGAGCTTCATATATCATGGACATCAATGGGTGCATATGGAACTTTGAAGACAGGTGAGTATCTGTTAAACTCTGAGTGCTTTTCAATGCGTGACGTCGTCAAAATTGTAGTTCACAGGAGGTTGGTGCCAGTGTACAAGACAGCTCGTGTTTTCATAGAGTAATATAGTAAGAGTAAAGTTTGGACACTCCCGTAGGCCCCAGAGGCCCAGATAGTGAAAGGACACGTAGGACACGTGGCAGTCGGCAGAGGCGCTAAATTAGCTACGGTTTCGACTAACATTAGTTTTGGTTCCGTATTTTCAGCTTTTGCTTGGCTTCCTTTGCGAGCTTTTTATGTTTTTATATATTTACCCGTTTACTTTATATTTATCTCAATGTCAACCTTTAGGGCTAATGACTTTCTTCTAGTGTAGCCACGTTTTTAAGAACGTTGCATTTTTAGAAACGCATAATATTTACTAAAAATGAACACAGAGATCGTAGTTTAGAACGATGTTGTTTTTTTGTAGAAAAGATCGCCCCAGTTCTAAACACTAATTCTTCAAACTCTAAAAAAAAATACATTAGTGTTCATGTGTCTTGTTGGGAGAAGCTGTGTATCTCAACCCAGGAAATAATGGCAACAACCAGAAGTGATTCAAAAATATTTTATTGTAGGCAAAATAATGTACAGCCAGATAAGCAGCATGTCGTGTAACTACAAATGCCTGCAAGCCGAAGCAAAAGTTTGTGCATTTTTACGTGATAATTTGACGGTGTGGTGGTGGTAGGTTGAATTTTTACATCAAGACATAAAAATATTTTAAAGGGTGACTGCGAAGGAAAATTTTTTAAACAGCTTAATTTAGACAAGCATGTCACAAAACAATTTTTCCTCGAGAAAAAAAAAAATTACAGCAATATTTATTGCGTGAGACTGATTTTAGTTTACTGCTATTTCGTTCGTTTTAAATCGCGCGCCACGAACTTGGTGTTTCGTGACGTTTAGCCCGAATTGGCTGCTATACTTCTTACTGGGTAAGAGTTTGATTGACAGCTTAGATCCTGGTTGTTAAACCTTTGATATATGTTGCAATTTCGTTTTCAGCGGCATATTTTTACGTTTAAAGAATAGCCCATGTAATGAGAGTTATTGTTTTTTACAAAACGTTCACAAGAGGGCACTTCCGTTTGGATTCGTATACCATCACAAACAAAAGCTTCGCCATTCTTTCATGGCCGCCGAAGTCTCTGCTCCCGCCTGTCTCGCCTACCTCAAGTAGTCGTTTCGCCGAAGTGATCAGTGTTTCGTGTTGACCCAGGTGCTTGACTGAGACTTCCTGAAGTGAAGTAGTGTGTGTTTAGCAGCTGTCGCCAGTTTTAGTGATAGGAAGCGACGCGGGGTTTCGGCTTTCATAGCGCGGTTTGTTACTTTCGTTTTCCTCTTTGCTTTCTTAGCGTGCTTTATTTTTTTTTTTTGCGCGTGCAAATACCGACCTTTTGGAGATGTTAGCTCCTGCAAGCGGGTCTTCCAGCAGCCATGTCGAAAGCGGCATCGCGAAAGCGAGTCTTCCAGCAGCCATGTCGCCCCGAAAGATCACAAGGTGAATGCTATTTGGCTTCAGGCAATCGGGCGTTCGCGTAGCGAGAAACGAGTCCAGGTATGTTCTCGTCATTTCGCTCCGGAGTCCTTCGAGATTCGCACCGGGTGCGCCAAACGTCCGCGACTGAGACACAGTTGTTACGTAAAAGACCTGGCACAGCCGGGTTATTACGTAACAGCTGTCCGCAGAAGCCTTCGGACGTCCAAATTCATTTAGACGACAGATTTCTTTTTTTTTTTCTCGGCTTCCGAACCATCTTACGCAAAGTTGTTTGAATTGAATACGGACTGTTATCGTAAATCTTGGCTTGTGATTACGCCTTTGTAGATTATCTTATTTGTTTTGCTGGAGAGACGCAAACGACGGGCATAACAAAATCGTTTGCATATTCCGCATACCTCGCAAAAGAACTTCCCCAGTCATCTTGCAAAACACGGAGTCCGTACCGACCTGACTTCCCAGTCTTTACCTCCTTTAGAGCAGTTTGTACCTGCCAGAAGTTATCCCTACTGAAACTGCAATTTGGGGCAGTGCGAGCAGCGACCCCGGAAGTCTACTTTACGGGGGGGGGGGGGGGGTTAGCGGTTGAAATAAAAGGAAGGAGGGTGGGGGGCAAGAATGAAAAAAATAATAATTAAGATTTTACTGTTTATAGAAGGTTTATTACTATCTATACCGTGTGTCCACACATACATCCGAAATTCCTGTCACGATGCAGTGAGATGTTGACACAATCTGATCCAATAGTAGTAGCTATAAAGCGGCATCGATCTACGGTGTCGATGTAAAAAGCTCTGAAAAATCGCAAATGGAAAACAGAAAACTGACAATTTCAACAAATCGTGCACGCATTCCTGTGAATTTTCTAGGCGCAGCTTCGTTCCTGTTGAAATTTAACAATTACAAGTTAACAAGCTAACAAAATTTCAAAAACGTTTCTACTGGTGAACGCCGTCGTCCTTTGGTAGCAAACTTTCACTGGCGATGCCCTTTTTTATTTCAGCATGTTTCCTGTTTTTATGGTCGTCTTTCAAAAGAAGGTAAAACCAGTCATGGGCACGTTACTGCTAAAGTGTAACAGTGTTACAGTTATAGTTACTCAGAGGAAAAAGTAACCCTGATACAGTTACAAAATTTAAAGAGTAACTTGTTACAGTTACTTCGCTAAAGTAACGCCGTTACTTTGTCGTTTTAGCACAAAAATATTTAAAACATTCAAAAGGAACCTTCCTTAGTATGCATTTTATTTAACATAGATTTTTCGTAAGACATTGCATTGTTGATTTGTTTAAAAACATTTTGGTAATAACCAATATTAACATGTTTGATACTTCCTATACAATTTTTACCATGAATTGTTTTCTGAACGGGTAAATCCACTATACGATGAAGCATTTATTGTTATTTGGCCAAAATAACAGGCGACCTAAGTTTTTCGAAATTTTAACAGATAACTGCTGATGATCCATGAAGTACTTTAAAATTAAGCGTGACAACCATAAGGTATACACGAATACAACAGCACGCCCGGCACGCGTCTAGACCTCGGGTATATCCAATCATGGTGCGAGTTTATACAATTGGTCACTTCTAATTTCGAATTTCTTTGATGGGGTGAAATGGGACGGAAGCAATAAACATCGTGCATTAGGTGAATAATAATAAAAATCATACCTTCCAATCATCTTTGTAGATGTGCCACTCCAATTCACTCGTCAATCGAATCGTTTTCTACTGCGTGCGCACAATCTTTCATGAAACACGAAGATTCTCTTGAAAACTTAGAGAGCAATGTAGCGGCAACATTCCTTCATCAAACCCGTTGAACCCGGTAGTGGTACAAAAGAAGCGGTGATCGAGGTACAAACGGCCACTGCGTGTAGAATTTAAGACGGATTTTGCGATATTTTCTCCGCCACTTCCCCACCAGCAGATCGGACACGTTTGCGCTCCTCCATCTCACCACCCGAACTAGGAGAGACCACCCGGAAAGCCCACGACGTGAATATCCACAAATCAAGTGATGACAAGTGCCTCTGGTCCCCACTAAGGGCGGTCTTTCAATTTCAAGAAAACACACAAACTAGCACAGACGGTTCGAGCGAATACTCTTTTTGAAGTGACGGGACAGAGAAGCAACGCAACGGGGGTACAACATGTGGGAGACGGGAAGCAAGACCAGTAATTGGCTTGGAGAAAAAAGGGGAGGGGAGAAAAAATAGGCCTAAAGTCGAGACCCCGCAAGGGTGCATCTGGGAGATGGACGATTCAAATGAGAGGGTGAGGAACCGTATGCTTGTCCCGTAAGCCTGCGGGCGTTTGGGGCGACAATCACCAAGAACTGCCCTCCGCGAAAAGCATTTGCTTCCTTCGCCGGACGAAGAAAAGAGAAAGACTTTAGAGATGCCGCGCTTTGTTACATCTGCGTGCGCTGCGGGTACTGCACTATACACGGCAGGTATGGACACAAACGTCCCCATCATCCCAGTAGGCGAGACCAGCTGGGCGAAGCGGGATCACCCCAAAATTTAGTTTATTTTCCTTTTCCTTCATCTTGATGCGGGTGCAGTGAGCCTCTAGGATATGGGCGAAAGACCTTTCTCTGTTATCCGGGTTTTATAAACCGAATAAAGCATTTTTAATATTATTATTTTCTCTCGAGCTCCAGGCGATTTCTCCAGCAGTTTTTGCAGTGCCCTTCCCGTATCAGGACTTCGGACTCTCTCATGCAGTTGCGAGACGTTTTGGCGGTCGTGTTTGCAATATTTTTGCACATAAATCTGAGAAGTAACTATAACGACGTTAACCTTTACATTTACTTCAAAAGACAGTAACCTTGTTACAGTTACAAGTTATTTTCACTAAGCAGACACGAGTTACAGTTACAACGTATTTTAAAATTAACTAGTTGCGGTAACACGCGCGTTACTAAAGTAACTAGTTACTGCCCAAAGACTGGGTAAAACCGTCTAAGTGTATAATAGGGTGCCCGCCTGAACATAGCAGGCTGGCTCGCCAAGAACCAAATGGTGTTTCGACAACCAGACACGAAAATACAGGCGAGAATGCCGTGATTCTTTGATGTCTCGACGACCACCGTGATAGCGGCGCTTCAACTAAGACCGCAGTGCGACCTCTCCCTCGACGAACTGTGTCATCTGCTAAGGCCTCCTCTTGCCCTGGAAGTTGGGATACTTTATTCCCTCAGCTTGCTACATTCGTAGGCAGTCCCTCGTCCAAGAAGGGCTTTCAAGTTTCGTCTCGTGCAGACCATCTCCCCGCCTTGCGCTTCGGCTCTCCCTCGTAGCCGCAAGCGCAGCCGCAAGAAGCAAAAAAAAAAGAAAGAGCTAGAAGCAATCCTTGAGTTTTTTGGGAAACGTCACCGCTCAAAATATAAGCAAAACGAAGAAGCCGGCTGGCTGGGTGGACAAAAGCAGTGTGGTGCGCGTTCCCCCGCATGGCCAACCCGGGAGTGCCATGTGTGAGGGCCCCAGGAAAATGACCAAGCAGGGGACGATAGATCTCCATGGCTGTGCTATGCAAGCCCCAAGCGCCGGCATTTTTTTTTTCCTCATAATTGGTTTTGGAGGTGCCGCGTCCTTCGTGGTTTACTGACACTTTGCCTTACTTCGTTATTTCTTTTCTGGAATTTCGCGTGCGAAGGTTGTGCCGCAATTTGTTGAGTAACTAGCAGCCCCGTGCTTCCCCTTAGCCGAGTACGCGGCTAAGGGCAAGCGACGTATCTACGGGAACACAGAGGGGAGGGGGAAGGGGGAGGGGGGAGGGTGCAGGCATTGTTCAGTAGGCCTTTCTTAGGCCAAACGCACGGGGGCTCAGCATACTGCCCAGCACCCCCTGGAAAATGCCAGCGGGTGCTCAAGCCCCCGTCGCCACCCCCCCCCCCCCCCCCCCCCCCCCCGGTTCCGGGGTCCCTGAGTGCGAGAGAGGAAAGAGACAAAGTTCGGAAAGCTTGGTTGACCTCCCCAATTTCTGAACTCTCAAGTGGTTGTACCGTAATTAATGCACCAACGTCCCTTCCCAAAATAAAGGAGAAGCACTATGTTCACTACGTAAAAAAGGGTCTCAGTTCATGCGTCTGTAGGCAGGTAGGAAATCTTGCCCAACTTATTCACACCGCATGATGAGCGTTACAAACTCGCACGAGATTTACAGAAAAATATCGGTGGTGACTTAAGTTTCCTTGAAATTCTGTATAACCGGTCGTTTGCAGCACCGAATCATCTACTCGAGCGGTGTGCGTCGTTGTGCAAACACGTCGCTGTGCAAACGCAGTCTAACAACACGAAGCATAAAAACGGCAGATTAAGACAAAAAATCCGGAGAGTGTTGTTCAATTAAAACGACCCAATTGTGTTGAAAATGCCCCGCAACTTTTTACTCACGGTATGCGTCTTGAATTTTCTACATTTTGAAATGAAACGAAGGAAGATTTACTTTTAAAACGCTCGCTGCCACAGCTCGCTGCGTCCTATCGGACCAGCAGAACCGGATCAGCTGACGACGACGGGACTGCACCCGTTGAACGTCAACCCCAAAACAACCAATTTACGCTCCGTGTTAGTGCGGGTTTCTACTTCCAAGCCCCGCACCACACACCACGAACGTTTCAGTTCTTTGTCGCATCGAGGTGTCGCACCAAACAGAACGAGATCGCCGAAGTCAACGCAGGGCTGTTGTGAACGTTGGCGTGTGGTTGCACACTCGTGGACCCTGTGACTTCATTCGCTTTCAAAGCACACACGACGATTACGAATGATACTCTCCGTCTTCTGGGAGCATCACCGGGCACTTCTCAGGTCACGTCTTTGCTACATGTGCTCGCAAACCGCGCAGTTTATCGCGTCCCGTCAAACCAAAACAATACCGGCGCCATGTTGAACGTGCGTTGTTGGCAGATTTTCACCGACCAAACAAACACAACAAAATACAACGAAAGCACACCGGCTCTAGCTTCCAGCGTACATCGACGGACTTCCCCTTTTCCATTTCCCATCCCCCCCCCCCCCCCCCCCCCCCCCCGGTCCGCGGCCGGAAGTCAAGACGGTGCAGGGCGGCGGCGTGTTCTCCCTTCGCGCGGATGGAAGAGCGGAGGAAGTTTCAAATGTGGAGTGGTTGTGACTCCGACTAAATTGCGTCCTGTGGCGTAAATACTTCCAATTTTTTGTTTTGTTTTTTTTTTTCGTTTTCGCGGAAGATTTGTTTTGATACATGCTTGTCCCAATTAGGCTGTTTAAAAAAACACTTTTTTTTTGCAGTTATCCTTTAAGAAATTTACTTCTAACACTGACCATTATTAGTAAAAAAAATAAGAGTAATAGTAGTTCGGTGGTGGGTTATTTAGACAGCTTGATGCTGGCCAGCCCTCAGATGCGGCAGGACAGTCTCTCACTGTAGATGAGCAATTTACCCGTGCAGTACGACGTACTAAAATTAATTAATGGCTGTTCGGTTAAACCTTGTAAACAAAAAATAGCGCAAGAGGA
>JABSTQ010005828.1:0-36588 GCA_013358835.2 Ixodes persulcatus
GAAGCTCACAGCCCCGTCATGTTGCTAATCCGGTAAGCCTGACTAAAGGGGTATGCAAACTGGCGCCGTGGCCGTGGTGAGCCGGAGAATGTTTACGTCAAAGCCGGGGAAACTTCACTCCTCGCCACGGCCCCTTCCGGCAAGCTACGGCGTCCCGCCCCGTGACGTGTTTTATGACGAAACCACTGGATGCTACCAATCAAGTTCACGAGCGGAATGCGGAGGAGGTCAAGGCCAGGCTCGCATGGAGTCGGGCGTCGCGGCGTCTTGGATGCAGCGAAACGCACCGAGCAGATGGACAGAGACATTTCCGTTGGTGGGGGTGGGCCAGTCGCATCGCTTCCCCCACTCCGACCACCACGGCTCGCCACAGCTCGCTGTCGTGTTCAAACAGGAAAAAAAAAAAAAAACGGAAAGGGAGTTTAGTTTTTTTGACAGAGCGGTGAGCCGTTCACGGACCACGTCGTCGAACAGATGTAGTCCTTCCCTCGTTTGTTTCATCGAGTGGCGACACCGTCTGGTTGGGGGTCGAGACGAGTGTTGAGGAGGAAAAGGAATGCGAGCCTATATAAAACTCACATTTTGCGAGAACAAAAACTGATACCTGTTTTATGTTCTCTGAACGTGATTATTCTCGGCATGAATAAGTCAAAGTGAAGAAATCATCTTATGGGGATTTTAGAACTTTAGACCATTACGTTCCTCCGCATGTCGGCGTGAGGTCCCGCGTTTTGCGGGCCAGCTGCCGCGGTTCTGACAAGGCGCAGTTCTGAAAAGGCGCGTCTCCTCGCAGAGTTTGGTGGACTGGGCCTGGACTACAGCTACTCGGTGGCCTTCTTCGAGGAGCTTGCCGCCGTCAACGCGGTCGGCGTCGTCAACGGCATCCTCGTTCAAACGGATATGTGCACCCCGGCGTTGGCGAGGTTTGTCTCTCGGCCCTTCGTACGTTTATTTTTGGAAGTCTAATAAAGAGCTTGAGTTTTGTCAGATAAAAGGTGTGGCGCCGAAGCGGAGATTGCTTTCTGTTTGTGGCCTTGTTGAAAGAGGACTTGCGTGAAGCTTATGTTCTGTTTTGAAAACACAGATGTTGTGGGTGTTGTGTTCGTTTCCAGGGTTAAGTTGTGTTCGTTTCCAGGGTTAAGTTGTATCTAGCTTTCGTCGTTTGGCGAGTCGCATTCGAGTCCCGGTTGAGGTGATCAGAAGGGGCTGTGTCTCCAATATTTCGGCTGCACGTCAAAATATCCCGGGATGTTTGAGATCAGTCCTCAATCCCCCGCTGGGGTGTGCTAGATGGCCTTCGTTGGGGGCACATAAACCCCGCAAATTTGACCTCTGTTTTTCTTTATGATTTTGTTTTTGACTGAAATCCATCTCAAAGTGTCCGGGAATGAGCAGATGCTGCCCCTATATCATCAAATAGAATTCTACAAGCTTTCTAAAGTGTCGGGATGCGTATCATGCTGCGAATCGATTGATATGTAGGAGTCTTTTCTAGCATTATGAACGTAACATTGGCTTTATTTTTCTCCCTTAACAGGTATGGGTCTGACGAGCTCAGGAAGCAGTTCCTAACCCCGTCCATTGCGGGAGACCTGATCGGCTGCGTTGGGATCTCTGAGCCAGACTGTGGCTCCGACGTCGCAAGTAAGCTAGACTGTCGACACCTCAAAGACCGTTATCAAAGGTCAGCAGGCCGTGCCGAGCGTGAAAACGTTCCGCCGTGTTGCGGTGCACGATGTTCATACAATCTTCACCGGTCCCTAGGTTGTGAGGTGCAATTCACCTTTATCTTGGATGTTGATAATGCAATTAATGCAAAGGCGCAAGTGAGCTGACACAAATGACAATAATAACCCAAGGAGAAGTGGAACAAAGGGGACAAAGGACGAACAGAAATCTCCAAACGCAGCTAGGGGACTGGTGCGCGGCCGAACAAATCCACCTGGTCCTGGTACCAAACCAGGGACCGCTCCATTTCCAGTGGAGCGCTCTACCAACTGAGCTAACTAGGAGTTAGACGTCAGTAGAGCCAACGCGTTTTGTCAGCTGCCACCGGTCTAACACCAATAAGTGTGAACGGCCTGCATGTTAAGGTTATGATGATAATGCAATTAATGCACAGGTGCAAGCGAGCTGACACGAATACCTTCTCCAGGGATTATTATCCCCATTCGTGTGAGCTCGCTTGCACCTTTGCACTAATTGCATTATCATCATAACCTTAAAACTCATCATTGTTCGCCCTTGCTGGTGTTAAGACAGGTGGCAGCTGATAAAACCCGTTTTTTCTACTGACGTCTAACTGCTGGTTAGCTCAGTTGGCAAAGCGCTCCACTGGAAATGGAGAGGTCCCTGGTTCGATACTAGGACCAGGCGGATTTTTTCGGTCGTGCACCAGTTACCCAGCTGCGTTTGGAGATTTGTGTTTGTCCTTTGTCCCCCTTGTTACCCTTCTCCGAGGATTATTATCGCCTTACCTTGAATCTAAGGGCAATCATTCAAATTTGAATTCTTTATTTTTCTTCAGAATGAAGAGGGGAGGAAAATAAAAAAGCAACTTAGTAGTTGCTTGACAAAGCCTCTGCTTTCCCCAACAATAACAGCACCAGCAGATCAGAAAACGAAGAAACGCAGTCTAACAAAATCACAGGCACAAAATATAAGAAAACAAATTAACATATAATAGTAACACATATTCAGTTTGCATACAAGTATTTTCAGATGACAAATCCCTAGATAAATAGCGTGCTTATATTTACAGGCACAAAAATATAAAAAATTACTTACAATAATAGTAACATACATTCAGTTTGCACACGAGTATTTTGAACAAGGGCAGGTTCCTAGATAAATAAATAAGAACGACGACAACGTTGAGAGGATGACACACCGGGCGACGGCGGTGTCTCAGTCTGATCCCTGGGCCTCGGTTCCTTGGAGGCGGCAGCTTCTACTTTGACTGGGCTACCTCCTTGGAGCCTGATGCTTTGACCCCAGTGGACACCAGTTAGCAACAGCGCCATCATGTTCCTGGGGCTCCTTCATGCACCGATCAAACGGCGTGCCAGATCTCCATGGCTCGCTGCTGATCCGCCCAACCCGCCTCCACGAAATCTGGACTTCTGCGAATTGGACTGCCATCCTCCCCAATACCAACAATCCATGTCGTCGTCATCATGCATGTATATACTCATCACATTATCATGTCTACTGGACGCGGCACCGCGGGCCTCCACGGTACGGTCAGCTGCTTTTCCGTGGTGACGCGGCTCTCCAGAGCGAAATAAATAAAGACTAAAGACTAAATAGCAGGCATATATTTTTTTCTAGCTGGACAAATGATATCTATGTTCAGTTTGCCTAAACGATTTGAAAGAGCTGACGAAGAGTACCGTTCGTCCTTGCTACACGGGACGAACCACTTTTTCAATTCGAATGTTTTACCTAGATTTGCGCTGCCCTATTTTATACAAAAAGTTTCAGCCTTCGCAGTAATACAGTCGTGCTATGGGGTGCTTTGAGCTCTAAGTGGCTCGCATTTTTCGTCTCCATCGTGGTGTTTTTCCACGCTACACGCCAGGATGCCGTCGGCAACCCCAGGTCAACTTTTCTTTCAACACGCGTTTCGTGTTTTGGTTGCCATCACCGTGAAGTTTTGTTGCGGTTATAAATAGATAAGAATGTCTACTTTGTCGTCTTCGTGCTCTTGCTTGGAGCTGGGACAGCACTAAACGACGAAATCATATGTGCTGTCAAATTAGTACTAGGCAGTACAGCCTTTTATTCGGGACCTGTACAAACGATTTGCAGCACTCATGGCGGCTGAGAGCACATTTCACCAGAGTTGCCGTAGGCAAGTCTGTGGAAGGAAAAGCGAGCCGGTGTTCACATATTTCCGACAAACGGAAAACAATGCTCGCTGTAGTTTTTTTTTTCTTTTTTTAATTTTCTGGTTGCATTAATCGCGCTTTGCGGTTGACGGCAATGTCCGGTCCGAGTGCAACCAGAAGTCTGGTTGTGCTCGGTGAAATCGATCTCTCATGCGCCCGTACTTGGCACGAAATTATAGAATAAGTTTTGATTCCTTTCTTTGACATCTAATTCTTCGCAGGCTATCACTCAGGTTCTTGAGGGTTGACGTCCCTCGAGCGGCGGTCTGACGACGCAAAATGGTGACCCTCAGTTTTTTTGCGTCGCAGATATCAAGACGACGGCGGAGCGAAGGGGAGACGACCTGGTGATCAACGGGGGTAAGATGTGGATCACCAACGGCTGCCAGGCGGACTGGATGTGCCTGCTGGCCAACACGCGTCTGGACGGACCCCGCCACAGGACCAAGTCGCTCATCTGCCTTCCCCTGAAGACTCCCGGTGAGCGCGATGGCGTCGCTTCCTCCGCCCACGTCACCACGTAGGAGCTATCCTCGGCAGTGAGCGACTGACGGGAGGACGTACTGTGATACACCGAGCAAGCGCCCATCCAGAAGTTGTTATCACAAAAAATGGGGATGGGCGCTTGCTAGGCTTCAGATCAGCAAAGTAGAAGGGGAATATGGTAGGGTTTGCCTTTGCTTGGCCCTTGTTTGATATGGTGTAATAATATAGGAGAGGAATAGGGTTCTGGGAGAACCCCCAATTTTTGCTTGGCCCTTGTTTGATAAGGTGTAACGATATAGGAGGGGGATAGGGGTCTAGGAGAATCCCCAATTTTTAAAGCAGTGAAGCTTCACTGCTTTGCACCAGCGTGCTCGAAGAAGCAGCCGACGCAGTGGAGCGTTTCGGTCAGCTTGGCGTGCTCGGAAATTTACTGGGGTGGGCGCCCAGCACTTGATGTGTGCTTTGCTTATATTTAGGAGTAGGTGGTGGACGCTTATTGCGACATGGGTGCATGCTCGTTTTTTTTATGGCTGTGGCAAATCGCTTTTGGCAGTTATCCAGCAGCTTTGGCAGAAAGAAAAGAGTGAGGGACAAATACAATAGCATGTACTATTTTCATGGTTCTTCACAAGCTTCGAGACCAACACACATTAGCGGCACAAGCTGGCTTGTGTGAGAGCGTCTGTTTGAATGTAATTTTATTGATCGATAGTTGTATGGACTTGTGATCCTCTGTTTAGTTTATTGTCCTCTAGATTTTTTTTTGCTTTTTTCTCTTTTGCGGAGCATATAGCCAGCACACCGTTTAAAACTCTTCATGAAGCTCTCGGTTTCATGAAAACATATTGATGAATGTTTTTGTTTCAGGAATGAAAGTGACAAACCTTGTGGGTTTGACCTTTTTTCTTTTTGGTGCTCGAGAATAAACCTTCTCTTTCTGGGTACTGTTCTTTGTACTGACTTGCTAATCAGCATTCCCCGGCCCCCCTATCTGTAATGCTGCTAGTCTTGAAAGTAATGAAGTGAAACGAAATCACTTTTTTTTTTTTTAATTATTCCAAGAAAGTGTCCGCTCCCGGTGTGCGCAGGGGTCACAGTGGCCCGGAGCATCAAGAAGATGGGGCACCACTCGTCGGACACGGCGCAATTGTTTTTCGAGGATGTCCGGGTGCCAGCCAAGAACATCATAGGCGAGGAGGGCATGGGCTTCATCTACCAGATGCTTCAGTTCCAGGAGGAGCGGCTCGCAGCCGCCGTCAGCAGTGCGTCGATTCTATACCCTCGGTTCAGTCTCTCTAGATGCGTGGCATTTATGTGGACGGCTCTTGGCGCTTTCATGTCTGTAGCATGTGCCCTAAGCGGTGATGTCGTGGCGTTCATGTGACGTTGTCGACATTTCAAAAGGTTCTCTGCGACGTCATCCCTTCATCAGAACGATGACATCAGGGTGCTCACGTGACACCATAATGCCGCATGCTTGACCGAGAAGGAATGCTTATCCGTACTCATAGAAGATTCGTGTTTTCTCTTATCCCGAAGGTAAAAGATAAGAAGAACAACATGACCTTGCCGAGTCAGTCCCGCCCTATAGCTCAGTCTCGAACATTCTAGGTCGAATATTCGAGATACCCAGTGTGGTAGATAAGGTGCCGAGAGTCTCCTTATAGACGCTTTACACACGCGCCAGATTGAGCCGCCATAGCCGCCCTTCTCTTGTCTTACCGAGATGCCGAGCCACTGAAGCGGGCGTTGACGAGTCTCCACAACGGCCTATGCTGAGGGGAAGGACACAGTAACACTTAAAATGGCAATAATCTGTCCTGCTGTGGAAATGATTGAGTCAAGCGAACGTAATAAGAGTGAACAAAAACTGAAGGTCAGTTATGGCGGCGCCCATGCACAGCTGCTGTAAAGCGTCTATACAGTCTCCTTATCTCGCAGTCTCGCTTAATCGAGCTGTCACGCCGATGCCGTGACGCTCGCTTCTGCTTTTCCGATGCTCATTTTCTTTTTTGTTTCTGGCACACATTTACCAATTAAACCTTTATTTTCAGTTTACGCTCCTCGAGCCTTTCCATCCGCGGCAATAATGCCGCATGGCACTGCGATGCTATGAAACACTGTAACATCGTGTGAAATTGTGACGTCACATAACACTATGACGTTACAAAGAATCTATAATTGCTGTGCATTTAGAGTGCTTTTGAGATATACCAAAGTGGCAGGCAGGTTTCTTTCTTTCAGTTGCAGTAGAACCTTGTTTATGCCTTATGTGTCGGTACGTTTTTCCTTATGTTTGGTTCATGCACGCCACTCTTTGTTCCATTTCTCATTTGAAGCGTTAAAAAGTTACAATTAAATGTAATTGATTACAAATAATCAGTTAATTATAACTTGTTACGTACAGTTCTGTGCGTTCCCCACTCACCCTGGTTTTGTACTGAAGGGCAAGGTGGAGGTAAACCACCGGTACCTGTGGCTTTCCTAAACATGCTTTCCTCGAAAAGATTGGTTCGCCGTCCTTTCTACGTTTAGAGCGGCTGGATACAACTTAGAGCGTGAGATCTCGAAAAAAACCCATTTCTTTCGATTTGCGACTGAGGAACCCTTCCTGGTTGGGGACTGATACAATTAAGCAATCCAGAAGCAGGCCCCCTAAACAATCATTCACATACTAGCGAGCGTTCATAGTTATGCTGCAATAAGTGACTCATATCCTCTAAAGCAGCGTTTAAACAGGAAACATGCTTTACATAAGGGGAGAGACGGCCGAGATATTTGGGATCTCGGAAACACAGTGTGAGAACCCACGAAGCATGGTAATGTGATCTCTGCTCGACCTATGAGAACTCTCCCGTCCCGTCCGCAGGTGCTCCCATGATGGACCGCATCATACGGGAGACGAGGGACTATTGCCGGCAGCGCAAGGTGTTTGGAGCCCCGCTGATCCAGAACCAGGTGATCCAGTTCCGACTTGCGGAACTGCAGACGGAAGTGGAGGCCTTCAGGGCCCTGTGCTACAAGGCTGCTGGTTCGTAGGCTTTGCTTCGTTTGTTTGACCCTTTGGGCTGGTCCAAAGTTAATTGGGGCACGAATTCCTATCGGAGGGTTAGTTTCGGCCACAATGTAAGATATATATATATATATATATATATATATATATATATATATATATATATATATATATATATATATATATATATATATATATATATATATATATATATATATATATATATATATATATATATATATATATATTGTGGGAACCACGTGTTCCCCGCATCCCTATCTAGGCCTAGCTCAGGCAGGCCGTGGGACGTCGCCAAGTGGGGGCGCGTCCCGGATGCGAGGGCGAAGCCGTATTCCCTGGTGGGCGGCTTTCCCTCGTCCTTCTCGGGTGATTTGCCGGAGGCACACCCCTCGGGATCATGACTTGGACGCGTCCGCCCCTCCGGGGAGCCACCTACATCCGACCCACCCTGGGCGCGTCCATTCCCGCAGGCTATATAACACGGCCCTAATCCAACGGGCGGGACTCTCGCTGGGGGAGGCTCTGCTCGACGGAGCCTTCCTATTCTTTATCTGATCCTCCCCCTCCGTGATACTGTCAATTGCGGCAGCGCGGACTCCGACTGGTGATCCTGTCAAAAGAGACAGCGCCGTCATCTCCACCACTGTTGGCCCTCAGGGCAAGCGTGTGACACCTGAGTCAATAAACACGTCTTTATCCGGACCCAAGGAACCTTCTGTGTTTCTAAGTGGTACCCCATAAAAGGGGAAACCCACATCTGGCGCCCCAACGTGCGGCCTGTCCGGCGACTGCAAACAAAGCAGCACTCTCGCAATCACAGCGAACCAGGCCAATTTCCGGCTAAGAACTTCGTGGACGGAGGGAGAGGCGAATGCCCAAAACCCGATGCCACTCAACGGCTTTGTGGCCACATCAGCCACGCACGGACACAATGAGCAAGTGTCCTTTCAGCCGAGCTCCCCTAATGGGTATGACGCACACTGCCCGGAATGCAACCGAGGCACTCCTTCTCGGAGCGCGCCAGCCTTCGTCGCTGAGCCAAGCCCACCCGCGACTTTCGAAGTCAACACGGGTTTGACGAGACAAGAGACAATGGCGCAACAGCAGGCAAATGCAGCCTCTTACAGCTTCGATCTCTTAACCTCAGACTGGCCGTCAGCTTCTCCGCACGGAGATAACACTGACGCCGTCTACGAGCCGCAGCACAGCACAGCTGCTACAGGCGCACCAAACCACTCGGCGGGCCCACACAGAGGGAACAACCCGCCAGCCGCACATGCGGAGAGCGATTCTCACCACAGAGAAAACACGCTCGGCGCGTATCACCCCCTGCTAGAAAACGCAGCGCGGGTGATCGAAAGCCTGACGGGCGCACTGCAAACAGCAGTTAGGCCCCCGCCGCCGACACGGCCACCGGTCAGAATCCCTATCCCGACATACCGAGGGTACGGAGACCGAGTGAGTGCGACAGACTTCCTCGAAAACCTGAAAAAGTACCAACAGGCCATGGGAATGTCGGACCACGAGATACTTGAACGCATCTTGCCAATCTCGTTGGTGGACCAAGCGGCGCGGTGGCTCCGTCTAACCGGAAGCCAGCTGTCGTCGATCGAGCAGTTCCGCAAGGCATTTCGCCAGGAATTCCTCCCTGCAGACTACGAACGCAGGATGAGGCGAGAGCTCGAACAACGGACCCAACACCCAGACGAGTCACTGTTGGAGTTCGTTAGGGCGATGCAAGAGCTCTTTGAGCTAGCAGAACCCTCAGCGCCCAATGCAGAGCGGGTAGAGCGAGTCATTCGACAATCGCACCCGACTTTTGCGGCGTATCTCCGAGGCAGTCGCTTTCGCGACTTGAACGAACTGGCCTCGGAGGCTCGGCGGATTCAGGGAGACATTCTTGCCGCACGAGCGTATCGTCCCCCACCACCAGCATCAACGGCACTCGAGCCGCGCTGCGCTTGGAACGGGGACGCGGCGTCCCGAAACAGGAGACACGAAGCCGCCCACTACGCAAACGAGCGAAGTCGAAACACGTACGACATATCAGATCGTGCGCTCGACCCGTACTCCTACGAACGGCGGGCAGCAGAGACTGTGCCGCAGTTCAAGAGGCGAGATCGGAACACAGAGTTACCGACGCCACGGGAGGAAACGCAGCCACGTCCAAACCCACAGGACGAAAGGCGCGGCGCGCATCAAAACGCGCGACAGGACTCAAGAAAAGTCCCGCAACAACGTTGCTTTCGCTGTAATAGCGCTAACCACCTGGTTCGACAATGCCCAGAACGGCAGAACCCTGGTCCCCAACAGTCGGGAAACGAGCAAAGCCACCGATAACCAACCCGGCGGCTCAAAATGGCACGGAGCAAGAGACTCTTTTGCCTACAGCCTACAGAATAGGCTTTCCGACCGGCACGCTGGCACCATTCATAGCCCTGACGATTGTCGGTCGGACGTTCAAGGCACTGCTGGACACAGGAGCCAGCGCCTCGCTTTTCGGCGACGAAGTGTTGACCCACCTCCAGCAAAACTCAGTGCATATGAGGGAGGGCAACACGGCCTTTCGACTCGCGTGCGGTACCGCCCATTCAAGCGGTACTGTGCGGTTGGTTGCGAGATGGGAGAATCGAGTAAGACGGCAACGCTTCGTTCATCTCCCCAGTCTTTCCGTTCCGATCATCCTGGGCAGAGATTTTCTCGCCAAAACAGGGATCGTGATCGACGTGAGTAGCGGTGGCTACCGAGAGGGCACATTCGCACCTCTGAAACCCTTCTGCGAACCCCCAACGCCAGAAAAAACACTGGTTAATGGGGCAGGCAGCACCTGCCAAGACAAGGCAACAGAATCACAAAAACCGGGTATCAACCCCTCGACAGGTACCCCGACGCGGTTGCAAACAAGCGCCGTAGCGTCGGAGGTCACTCACCCCCTGCTGACTGAGTCATGCTGCGGGTCAGGGCAAGAAAAAGCCCGTTTGTCGACATTATTGCGACGCTATGACGCCATGTTCACGGAGCGTCCCGGGTGCACAAACGAAGTGCGACACCGGATCGACACGGGCGATGCGCTTCCTCGGAGGCAAAACGCACGACCCGTCAGTCTGGCTAAACGAAAAGCCATCGACGTCGCTTTGGACGAAATGATCGACACCGGAGTTGTCCGGCGGTCAAACAGTCCCTGGGGATTTCCCGTTGTGTTGGTCCCAAAAAAGGACGGCAGCTCACGTCTCTGCGTAGACTATCGGCGTCTAAATGACGTAACGCGGAAAGACGCATATCCGCTCCCGAGCATTGACTCGATCCTTTCCAACCTCGGCAGCGCACGGTATTTCACAACCCTGGACGCCAGCCGAGGCTACCTCCAAGTTCAAATGGAGGCGGGTGACGAGGCAAAAACAGCCTTTGTGTGTCACCGCGGGCTTTTCGAATTCACAAGAATGCCCTTTGGTCTGTGCGGAGCGCCAATGACGTTCCAACGCTTGATTGACCGAGTACTGGGAGAAGCCAAATGGAAACATGCAATGGCCTATCTCGACGACATTGTCGTGTACTCCAACACCTTCGAAGATCATCTACGAGATCTGAAGGATGTGTTCGACAGGCTAAAGGCCGCGGGTATCACATTAAACCCAGAAAAGGCCCAAATAGCCGAAACCCGCATCAACTTGCTTGGGTTCACGCTCGACTGCGGGCGCATCGCGCCAAACCCCGAGAAGCTAAAGGCTATCCGGGAGTTTCCGGCGCCGACGGACGTAAACTCGCTCCGTCGCTATCTGGGAATGGTAAACTTTTACCGCCAATTCATCCCAAACTGCGCATCACTCCAAGCGCCACTAACGCGGCTACTGAGAAAGACCGTGAGATGGAGTTGGGGTCCCGAGCAGGAGGCAGCATTCCGCTGCACCTCCAAAGCGCTCGCGGACACAGCTGAACTAAAGCTGCCCGACTTGAACAAGCCTTTCGTGATCCAAACGGACGCGAGCAAACTGGGCTTGGGAGCGGTCCTGCTCCAAGAGCACGAGGGAGTGCTTGGTCCGGTAGCTTTTGCTAGCCGCTCGCTGACACCCGCTGAGGTGAACTACAGCACATGTGAACAAGAGTGCTTGGCCATTGTTTTTGCCTTGAAGCGCTTCGACATTTATGTCGACGGGACCACGTTCACGATCGAAACAGATCACCAGAGCCTAATATGGCTGTCCAGACTTCGCGAACCCGCAGGACGGTTAGCGAGATGGGCCTTGCTACTGCAGAAATACGACTATGTCGTGCGGTACAGGAAAGGCAGCACAAACGTGGTGGCCGACGCACTGTCGCGAGCCCCCGTAGACTGCGCAAATCTTTCCGCGAGGACCCAGGCCGAGCCAACGGCAAACTCCAAGCCAGGCGAAGCCGCAAATCAGTCCAAAATGGAGGCAGCACCACTGACCTCCTCGGACGAAAACGTGAACCACATAGACGCAGTGAGCGCAGTGGGGATCGTGTTCAGCAAAGAAGAGCTACTGAAAGCTCAGCAGAATGATCCGTTTTGTCGAAAGGTGATCGACGGACTCTCGAGTGAGTCGGACTCTGTGGAGTCGGGCGGCGCGTCCGCCGGGCGTACGACTGCTGGTATTGCAGTAAACGCCGAGTGTCGGGATGTATCTGGTACTGGTACTGACACGCTGGATCAATTTCTGCTGAACGCCGACGGGCTCCTGCTGAAGTATATCCCATCTGAGAAGGACACAGACAATGTGTTCAAGGTGGTAGTGCCAAAAAGTCTGAGGTGCGCAGTAATGCGTTACTATCACGACTCGCACTTGGCCGGACATGCGAGCGGCTCCAAGACTTACACAAAGTTATGCCACATCGCAACCTGGCCGGGCATGAAAAGGGACGTATTCCGCTACGCCCGCACGTGCCACACTTGCCAAAGCTTCAAACCAAGAGGCGGCAAACCTCCGGGCCTAATGCAGCCGATCCACAGCCAAGAACCATGGTCTTTGGCGGCTTGCGACGTGGTCGGCCCTTTACCAAGGAGCCCCAAAGGACACCAGTATCTGTTGGTTGTCACTGACCACTTCAGCAAATGGGTAGAACTTTTCCCACTACGAAAGCTGACGGCCCGAGCAATCACTGAAAAGCTCATGGAGGTGTTCACCCGATTCGGGTTCGCTGAAGCTCTTCTAACAGATAGAGCAAGCTACTTCGTCGGGAAGGTATTTGTGGACGCTTGCAAAGCGCTGGGCATCAAGCACAGAACAACCACACCCTACCACCCACAGGCGAACATCACGGAGCGATGTAACAGAAACATCAAACCCATGCTGGCAGCATTCGCCGAAAAGCACCGCGACTGGGACGCATACATTCCCGAGATTGGGTTCGCTCTCCGTTCCACTGTCAATCGTTCGACAGGTTTCACCCCCGCCTTCCTCACATTTGGAAGAGAATTGCCGAATCCAATGGACCGCGTCCTGGGGGCAAACGCTGGGGTGAGCGACGCACAGTCGAAACAGACTGAACATGCGCGCACGCTACAAACCCGGATGACGAAAGCCTTCTCGGAGGCCCGTCGCAATCTCGGGGTAGCGCGAGCTAAACAAAAAGCTCAGTACGACCGCTCTCGCCGGGATCTCCGCTACAAAGTAGGCGATCTCGTGCTCAGACGAAACCATGTTCTGAGCGATGCCAGCAAAGGCTTTTCTGCTTCACTGGCACCAAAGTGGTTGGGCCCGTACCGAGTGCACGAAGTATTGTCACCACTCGTGTACAAGCTGACTGAGAAAGACTCGAGAAAAGTCAGCGGGCCTGTGCATGTCTGCGATCTCAAACCCTACAATGAAAGGGAAGAGGAGGGGGACGAACAAACGCAGCCCCCGCGGCAATATGCACGCAAAACGCGAGATAACGCCGACGATGAACAACAGGCGTCTCGCTACAATCTGCGAACTCGGAAAAACTAATATCCGAAGTTTTCGTAGAGGCAGCCCCAGTAAGTGGCGAAATGTCACATTAAGGGAAGTGCAAATCATAATGCACCTGCTGCCTTCGCGAACGCGCCAGACACCATTGTTTGCTGGCAAGCAGTGACCTAGATAGAAGGTCACCTCAGCGTTCGCTCTCGGATCAACCCGTAGGGGAATCCCCCGAACTACGGCATCCGAGGGAAAGGGTAGGCGTAACGGCCATTGGTCAGTTATTGCCACCTACGCTCACGTGTCCAACACGTCACCGCAAGAACGCGGTGCGAGCGTCGTCACAAGCGGTCGGAGACCAAGTGGTCATTCGACCGCAGTACGTCCCCGCATCCACGAAGAGGATCCGCAGCCAGTACGCGGCTTCGCGTCGTTCGGGAGCTGCTGTCTCCTGGCTACGGCAGTTCAGCGGCGTCCATGGACCACTGCTCGGGCTGCGCGTGACTCGTCAGGCAGCCCCGCTACCCCGGCCGGCCGCGGGCCGAACCAGCGACCCGCAGTCTTCGTGCGCCGTCGGGGTCGACAACCAGGTACTGCCCGCTCTTCATCCACGGGACCCGCGCGGCGGTCGGACAGCTCGCCGACCAGGGACCAGCCGTTCCCGTTCGTCCCGTGACAAGTCCCAAGGCCCACGACCACTTCCTCCAAGGACACTACGCCTGGTGAGCGAGCTACGGCAACGACGAGAACGTCACCGAAGACGTCATGTTATTTGTTACCCCATGCATGTGGGAGCCGGCACCGCCGCGTTGTTTTGTTTTGTTTTGTTTTGTTTTCGAGAGTCGGTAGGTTAATTTTTTATTTTTCTTAAACCTACCTCAGCCTTAAGGAGGGGGGAGTGTGGGAACCACGTGTTCCCCGCATCCCTATCTAGGCCTAGCTCAGGCAGGCCGTGGGACGTCGCCAAGTGGGGGCGCGTCCCGGATGCGAGGGCGAAGCCGTATTCCCTGGTGGGCGGCTTTCCCTCGTCCTTCTCGGGTGATTTGCCGGAGGCACACCCCTCGGGATCATGACTTGGACGCGTCCGCCTCTCCGGGGAGCCACCTACATCCGACCCACCCTGGGCGCGTCCATTCCCGCAGGCTATATAACACGGCCCTAATCCAACGGGCGGGACTCTCGCTGGGGGAGGCTCTGCTCGACGGAGCCTTCCTATTCTTTATCTGATCCTCCCCCTCCGTGATACTGTCAATTGCGGCAGCGCGGACTCCGACTGGTGATCCTGTCAAAAGAGACAGCGCCGTCATCTCCACCATTGTTGGCCCTCAGGGCAAGCGTGTGACACCTGAGTCAATAAACACGTCTTTATCCGGACCCAAAGAACCTTCTGTGTTTCTAAGTGGTACCCCATAAAAGGGGAAACCCACAATATATATATATATATATATATATACCCGTAATATCCCGAGTCATCACCCATGTCCCTGCCACGTGAAATGTAGGAAAATGTGGGGTGGGCCATGTCTCGTGGGTAAGCAAAAAACGTTTAGAAAAAGCTAAAAATACGCGCACTTTTTGTAAATATCTAGCGTGGTTGCACAAGATATTCATTAAATTCAAAACTCGAATTAGTTTCATTGTTTTATGCAAGAAATGCTAATAAAAGCATGTTTAACCATCGGAAAATCTTTTGCTTGCGTACGCGCGATGGACACCGCCGATATTCATACTGCGCGCACGTTTGTTCCATGAAAGCAAGTTTCTAACAGAGTCAACAAGAAAATAGACGGAACCAACCGGGCTCAACGAGCGAGCGAGCGGTCGAAAGAAGCGACGAACAGCGATGATGAGGAAGCGGGAAAGCCGGCGGTGGCGTTGGCGAATACCTTAGCGTCGGGCCAAGTCGGGCGCCTTGTCAATCACAAGGACCAGGCGTTTGTGCAATTTTCTTGTTTGGTACATATACATGCGTGCGTCCGTGCACGGCGTACTATCAACGCGGGTTGAGGCGGCGTTGCTGCGTGGCGTGGATGGCACCACGAACATGAAGCTCGAAATGGGACGCTCTACCGACGCCTGTGTGCGGCGTTCCAGCAGATCTCTATTAATACGTTAGCATTAGAATTTAGTACCGACATGACAGGGAAAAGCTCACGGCGTCCGTCTGTGGACAAAACAGTGGAAAGAAAAGCGCGCCGCGTAGAGAGGAGGACAGTAGTGAAGGACGAAAGCGAGAGGGTGGTGACGTCACAAGGCAGAAGCCAATACACGCGCGCGGCGGCGAGGCGAAAGGGGGGCGACGTAACGGGGCGGAAGCCATTGTGCGCGCAGATGCTTGGGCGAGCCTGAACTTGCAGGTGTGCGGAATGCCTATGCCTTGGTTTGTGCTACAAAAATTAAAGGAAGATCTATTGGTGGATCCTTAAGCCGGGGTCACACTGCTCGTACATCATACAAAAGACAGTCTGCAAACTCGAGTCACCGCAACATCCGTGGTTCGAATGCCGCCTGCCAGGTTTCCTCCTTGAACTTATTGCCATACGGCATTGGAAGCACGGATCTCGCGGTGACTCTCGTTCGAGGCTGCATGCAGACTGTCTTCTGTATGAGGGATAAGCAGCGAGACGCCGGCTTTAGAACATGCGTTAGCATGACCCCTGGGAAACGCCACACACGTCCCCTTTTTGGAAACGCTAACACTGACCCCGTAACGAAGCCGAAATGAGGCAGCAAGAAATACAAGAAGCAAAAGAGGAGGTCAAAACCGAAAAGTGAAGGGGTCAGCGTCAGCGTTTCCCAAAGGGGGACGTACGTGACGTTTTCCAAGGGTCATGCTAACGCATTCCATGGATATCCACCAATGGATTTTCCTTTAATTTTTTACCCGTTGTCTTTGTCTGAAACATTGCCCGACCTTACCGACCTCGATCGCGACGTTCCGGGAGAAGGAGTGGGTTCGCGGTGACCTTATTTCGGTGGAGAGGGACTTTGACCTTACATCTTTCACCTTACACTCCGCGTTTACATTCCAGGATAAGGGGCATTCGCTAACCTCGCGATCCCTGAATGGGTTGCTATCTTTCCGACTTTTTGCTTTGTTGGAACGAACTCTTTTGTAAGTAAAAAAAAAAGTTTAATTCCCTTATCTCCGTCGTTTTCTTTTCGCACGCATGTACCCCGACTTCGGAGTTGCGGTAGTCGGGGGAGAAATACGTAAACAAGGGGATGTGCCTTTCCCTCCTTCGTTTTGCTTTGTCAGGGACGTCCTCCAACCGTAAGGTCTGCGGCCGTGTCATTCGGGTAGGATGAATGTTCGCGCATTGCGGAGTCCGCGATGGGGTATTCGTAGGGGTGGGCGATCACTCGGTGTTTTTCTAGAAATCATTATTCGCCCAAAAAGTGGGGTGGGCGATGACACGTGATATTACGGTAGATGTGAACACCGCCCGCGTCGCAGCCGCCAGATGCCGTGACAGGCTGCCTGGCACGGCTCAGTTGCCCATGCATCCCTATGGAGACATGCTTGTTTTTAATGTAGCTTTCCGGGTGCGTCACGCCGTGTAGAACTTGACACTTGTGCTACGCGTGTTGCTTAGACACTGCTTCGTCATTAAACCTCGTGCCCCAACGGCAGCAGAAACAGTTTTATGAACACATTGAAGCTGAGAGATTTCTGGAACTGTGGTCAAGCCAGCATCCGTCAAGGTCAGAGCAGACGCTCCGAGCGGAAGGAACCCGCACCCGCGTGCGGAACGGTAGCGGAACGAGACATTTTTTTTTCTTCTTTTTTCCTTAGTTGTGTCGTCTGGACGACAGAGGCGCTGTCGGCTGAGGCTACTCGGATGCGCGCCAAGAGAACCTTATCTGCCCGATCGCATCGCTGCGTTCGCTGGGCCGCGTGTCTTCACCTATGTACCGGGTGTTCCAGCGAAGACTGACAAAATTCCTAAGATGACTGTATTCGGGGGTAAAAATTTTTTTTTTCTCGGGACCGCATTACTCGTGGTGGCGGACGTCAGAAAATGCGCGATACTTACTGTTTAGTTGGCTAATTAGTTAAAATGACTAATTAACTTTTAATTAGTGAAAATTGACATAAGGTTCCAATTAGAAACTTGCTGCTCGGAATCGAAAACCACTAAATCATTAAATTTCAGAAAGTCATTGAGCGCGTGAAAAGCGTAGTAGTACGCTATAGTTAGCACTCGAGGAGCACTGACTTCATTTCTCGCCACTTGAGAGCCGTTTTCGACAGATGGGTGGGATAGGACAGTAGACACGTCAGTCGTTCAAGGGCACCATAGGTTTCTCCCCTGCACTTTGTTGGCATCGCTCTCCGACGGATCTGGCGACTGTATCCCGAGCGGTGCCGTTCCCTTCCCTCTCGCAGGGCAACTGATGGAGGGCGAAAACGTCACGCTGCTGGCATCGATGGCGAAGCTCAAGTGCGGCCGTCTGCTCCGCGAGGTGGTCGACTCGTGCCTGCAGTACTGGGGCGGCATGGGCTACTCGGACGAGGTGCTCATATCGCGCTCCTTCCGGGACGCGCGGCTCTTCTCCATCGGCGGCGGCGCCGACGAAGTGATGCTGGCCATCATCGCCAAGATGACCGGCTCGGCCGACAAGTAGCCCCCGCGGCCTCCCGCTAAAAGGGGGTTGACACGCGCTCGAGGTCGGTTTGGGGCCGTGAGAGGGCATTCGAGGTACTGCGATAGCCAGTCGCCGGTGTACACGTTTGCAAGTACGGCCACAGAACGCCGCCATCTTGCTCAGATGGGGTGCGTTTGGACGCGTCGTAATCGGATTATGGCGCACCCCAACTCAGCAAGATGGCGGCGCCCTGTGGCCGTACTGCAAACCTGCATAGGAACCGGAATTTCAGCAGTCACTCAAATTGCGGTAAAGGAATTTCGGCGACTGCTGTCTACACTCTAGGTCTTTCTACATTTTTTGACTCGTATCAGATCCGACGCAATATTACGTCGGATATGATACGTACAATCTGATACGTACAAGTACAATATATGACATGAATTGTTGTTCCATAACTGCTAGAGCAGAGTGGGACGCCGTCTATGGTGCTTTGGCGTTGATACCACGTTTCATGCGCGGTGTATACAATGCCGTCGAAACAACCGGTGCAAGTGTGGCGCTTTTTCTCAAAGGGTGTGCGTGAAAGAAATGCAGAATCCGGACGCGCGCTTGTGGCATACAACTGTATGAATCCGAGTTTCCCTTCCCAGGGCAGCTTTTCGACAGTGAGAAACGTATGCGGTATCGAAATAGCGGCATATTTTACTAGAGTATGCACTGCTTGTTGCGCCTTGAGAGCGCTCGTAGGAGAAAGGAACAGGACGATCCAGCTCTGGTCAATGATTTACTTTAACTTCTTTCTTTTCTCCTTTAGCGTTCACATGCCCGCGCGCTAGGAAGGATCGTTTAAACCTTAATTTTCAACACTGCTGATTACGACTGACTGCCCAAGTGCTCTTGTACTTCCCGGTAAATTGCCGCCTTTATTGCCTGCAATTCCTGGAGGTATGCCATGCTACTCAAAGTAGTATTCGCGGTTAAAACGCGACCAGCGTCACTCGGGTAGGTGGTGATGCGCAAATAAATGCCGTTGTAGCTTTCAAATACGGTGAAAGCTGGATCTCGGCAACGGAAGGGAGTTTAACAATGTCGCCGCCTCGGTTTTAGTCGCGTTCACTTCATATCGTGGCGTAATTGTGTGGAACGTCTTTATAGGTTAAAATAAAAGGATATATTTTGGCATCTGGTCTCTACTTTGTTTTCCGCTGGCTATTTAGATCTGTTTTTTTTTTTTTTTTTTTCAGTTTGGCTAAGTAGGTTTGGGAATTATGAAATAGGCATCAGTGCAGGCATCGCATTACAATTCCTTCCGAACTACTCGTTTTTAACCAAGGGCGGATGACCTCTCTACTTCGTTTAATTTCAAGGTGGCGCACATTGTATGGCAAGAGTGATTGAACCAATCAAGCGCTTGAGTCTCTTTTTGGACGGAGTGGCGTGCCAGCCTCGCAGCTCTGGGTTGGCTGGGACGGCTCGTACACTGTTAGCAGAAATCAACACACCCAGGCGTGTAAACCGTTCTCCTACAGCGGACACGTCAAAACGTGTTCTTTTTATACGCAAGGCTCGGTGTATTTAGTTTACACGCGAGGTCTCGTGTAAAATGAACATCTTTGAACGTGGACGCCCTTCCGCAATCGCACGTGTAAGTTTTTTTTGTTTTGTTTTGATTGCTGCGTAAATTTAGAAGGATGGCCGTTTGACGTGAGACGGGGTCTACGAGTGAGGCCCAGAGCTTTACACGGCTTTTCGCCGGCGTGAAAGCGTAGTTGGCACATGTCCATTCGTAGTCTTTCATACCCGCTAAACTACCGCAATCATCTGCCCCCATAGTGCCGACACCGTATACATTACGGCGATTACGGGACAGTGGGTGCGACTGCACACATCCGCGTCTTTCCTCATGAACCATGGTCTCGCTCGCGCTGCGGTTCAACGAACCTTCGGACCCTCAGGCCGGCAGCATTTTCACCGAGACCGGATAATTTTCAAATAAGAATTTTTGTCGCTCCCACAGGCATGAAAACCTTATTAGGGGGTTTTCGTAGACCGTGCTTCCCCCTCCACTAAGCCCTTCCGCAACGAAGAAGCCGCTACTGCGCCTGCGCGCCGATGGCCTTGACTGTAGAGTTCCGGGTATCGTAGCGGGTTGCGGAGAGCGCTGCGGGACGGCGAAAACGATCCACGAAAACTCCCTATTGAACACAGCCCCTCTTGGCCGTGAGCGACG
Organism: Ixodes persulcatus; assembly: GCA_013358835.2. Taxonomy (NCBI): domain Eukaryota; kingdom Metazoa; phylum Arthropoda; class Arachnida; order Ixodida; family Ixodidae; genus Ixodes; species Ixodes persulcatus. The sequence goes on from JABSTQ010005828.1 coordinate 20,134, forward strand.
ACGAACCGCTCCGACACGACCCGGCCGGCGTTTCCGATGTCCCCCTCACCTCTTTCCCGCTAGCAGCGTTAGTAGCGACATCGCGATTCGCAAGGTTTCGGCATGTTCACTCATATATCGTGTGCGCACAAACTTCGCGGCATTCCGCGTAGGAAACGCCTACTCAAAGAGCCAGCGAAAGTACTGAGCGGCTGCGTTAGCAGCGCCATTTTAATACGCGCTTACTTTCCTACTAGATAGTTATAGGTTATAGCAGAGGGTTATAGTGGTTGTAGTTCCCTACACATTAAGTGGACATATAAACTTAGCTAAAATAAAATTGGGCGGCTGCTTGCCACACTTACTGAGTATGCTGAAAACTGCGAAAATACGGAGAATTCACTCGCATTTTCGGAAGCATCATGCTCGAGCGGATGGCGGTAAACACTTATACACAACACCGCTGACACACCACAACACATCAACATACAAGCATATACAGACACAAAAAATCAGACAACCAGACACTCGACCTACTCAACTGCAGGAGTGACCCGCTCGTTATCTATAGGGTGGCCCAAGTCACCAGGCTCGATCTAAAATGGACCGTAAAAATTGACGCCTGCACGTAGGAATCTAAACTTTTCGTCAAAGGAGTATATCACAGGACGGTTTTTTCTTGCAAAATTACAAAGCGTAGTTCTCTTTCTGTAAAAAATAAGGCCAAGAAACTTGCCAGCGTCTACGGCGGGCAGCGACGCAGACGACAGGGGTTCAGTAGCGGGGTGTGTTTGGGGTTCGTATTGATAGATGGCGTCGGGCGCAGCGTCCGAAGGTGCAGCCGACCAGCGAAAGAAAGCAGACGACACGCAGAAAAATTCGTTGGCAGCAAAAGCGCCACCGTTATGCAGACGCGTTTTTTTTTACTTTAAGTTTTGCCTTTATTGTCCGCATTTATTTTTTAACCGAAGGTACATTTCAAAAAGATTATGTTTATTTTAATAAACCACGGTGATCGCAAGCCGTCGCCATAAGGAGGTAGCTCCATCTATCAATACGAACGCCAAACACACCCCGCTACTGAACCCCTGTCGTCTGCGTCGCTGCCCGCCGTAGACCTTGGCAAGTTTCTTGGCCTTATTTTATACAGAAGGAGAACTACGCGATGTAATTTTAGAAGAAAAAACCGACCTGTGAAATACACCTTTGACGAAAAGTTTAGATTGCTACGTGCAGGCGTCCATTTTTACGGTCAATGTTAGGTCGAGCCTGGTGACCAGGGTGTAAGATAGACAGGTGGGGAAACGGCCCATAGAGGCCTACAGCAATGCCGTGACCGGATTGTGTACTCGTCTGCTTGCGGGTACCCCCGATTTGCGACAGATGGCGCTGCGGCGAGAAGAAAAAAAATCTCCGTCGGTTTAGCCGGTCGCCACCGGTCGCCCACCTGGAGTGAGAGTTCGCGGTGCTCCACATAGATGGCGCCACAAAAAAAGAGAAACCCGAAAGGGACACAATCCGGTCGCTCATTTGGCTCTCGTTTCCCCACCTGTCTATCTTACACCCTGCTGGTGACTTGGACCACCCTATATAGCAGACATTTTGTTTTTGCACAAACGGCAGGTGACCCCACCGTATTTTACATGAATGCAATGATAGTACTCGATTATTACTTATATTATACAGTGATATGAATTGGATTCGAAAAGTCAGACATTTCTCTTAGTATAGAGTTTTGCAGGAAACACCATATACTAAAAAGAAAAACGTTACGAGCTAACCAAAATGCAGCAAAATTTAGTTTCGTTTTCGGAAGTTCGAGTGCTCGAAGCTTTAATGCGCCACTGAAGAGGGTGCTTGCTTCTGCCAAAATATACTCCGTTGTATGACTCTGTCAAATCTGCTGGCTGCAGCTCTTGTCTTGGTTTAGCGTTTGATTTACACGCACTCTCGTGGAAATGAGAGGTTAGGTAAAAGTATACGCGCTCGAGTCTCTATCCTTGACAGCGTTGTACTCACGCTGGCGCCGACTTGCATTTCATGAATTAAAGTAATCTGGTCGAGGGCCGGTCAAGTTCATCTAACCTCTGAGCCCAAGCAAACGATAAGGATATTTAAATATGTCACAATATCGGCGTGCGTTCGCTAAGAAGAATATATCTATCAAGTTCCTGTAGTTTGTGATTGGGATCTGTTATTTGTTCTGTTGTCCCCTTCAACCTATACCCTTTATGGTCACGAAAGAAAATATAGTGAGTTTGTTTTATCAGAGATTATGGAAACCTTATCTACCCACCGTTAACCGTTAGTACAAGCTCGCTGGAATTTCATAGAAACAGTTTAGAAAGTTAATACCAAGCTGAATACAATCGGGGACTTCATTTTTCGAGTTTGATAAAACAAAATACCTAGAAAAAATTTTCTTTAAAGTTTCTTTCAAATAAAAAGTTAAAAAGCTCAAAAAGATCGTTTACCTCGCAGAGAACTACCGCCCCATTTCTTTAACCAGTGTTGTGTGCAAAGTACTTGAACATATAATTTTTTCACATGTTGCATCCTATCTTGAGTGTAACAATTTTTTTTATAAACATCAGTATGGTTTTCGTGAAGGCCTTTCCTGTGAAGCACAACTGCTTGAATTCACCCATGACATACATCTTAACATGAACTCTAACTCTCAAACCGATGCAATATTTCTGGACTTTTCTAAAGCATTCGACCGCGTTCCCCACTGTCGCCTTTTGTCTAAGCTTTGGTCACTTAATATTGATTCTTTAACCCTCTCATGAATTCGCAACTTTCTGTCGTTTCGCTCTCAGTATACTGTCTGTGGTGATTTTCAGTCTGACATTACTAATGTAACCTCTGGCGTTCCGCAAGGCAGCGTCTTGGGTGCTTTGTTATTTCTTATCTACATAAACGACCTCCCAAATGCATTGTTTTCTAATGTGCGTTTGTTTGCGGTTGACTGTGTCTTGTACAGAAAAATAAACACTCCAGATGACCACGTACTACTCCAGCATGATCTTGATCGCATTAACAACTGGTGCGAAGAATGGCTAATGACACTAAATAAATCCAAATGCCAAGTAATGAACTTCACTCGCAAACGATCTCTTTCACAGTTCCCATGCACATTAGGCACTTCATCTCTTAGTGTATGTTCATCCTACAAGTATCTTGGTGTCCATTTTACATCTAACCTTTCATGGGTCATCCATATTAACTCTGTGACCGCTGACGCATCTAGAACGCTCCGTTATATTTAGGGATCCGTGTTTTTTTCGGAGTTTATTTTTTAGCAAAAATTTGGTGTTTATCGGAGTTATTTTTTCGTAAATTCCCAATTCTCAGAAATTCGGAGATTAATTGCGCAGTGTTTCCTATTAAAAAATAATCAATAATAACCGGATGCAAACGTATGCCAGATAAAAAATAAAACGCGCTTGTATCAATTAAGATTTCTTCAGTTGAGTTTGGCGTTGGTGTCATTGGAAATACTGATTTGTCTTACGACAAAAGTTGCACCCAAGTGTGGCTTTGATAAACGTCGATACTGTAAAATCAATAAATTGCCGGAGGTAGCCGCAAGGAAGCTCGTAGTCATCCCATCCATCTATCCCGCGGCCGCGCGAGGTGGAGTGGTTAAGGATGTAATAGAGAAGTTTAAACTGCCCCTCTTCCCTATTTTATACAATCTCTATGGTCCATAGCTTCCACTGTTACCCCCAGAAACATACCCTCTCCTTTCTCTAAATCCCAACATCCCATGGCCCAAACTGGAAACCAAAAGAGTGGCTTTTGTCGTGACACGAATGGTACGATCACCAACCTTGACGAGGCAAGCCGTAAGACCCCCTTTTGACAACGGTCCGAGGCTTGAAAGATAATTATGGTGTCATTTTCCCAGGACCATTGATCCTGCGCTGCTCAAATTGTAAAAAAAAAAAAAAAAAAAATGTTGTTGTTGTGTGCGTGTGTGTATGTGGGGGGGGGGGGGGGTGGCATTGGCACATAACAATTCTGAGTTTATCGGATAAATCCGAATTGACAAAAATATTACCGGCGGATGTTTTTCGGAGTTTTTCGGATTTATCCTAAAATACGGAGCCCTAGTTATATTAAACGTAACTTAAAAGCCGCCCCTAACCATCTCCGCAAACTCGCTTACGAAACATATGTCCGTCCTAAACTCGAATACGCTGCCGCGATTTGGAGCCCTCATCAGAAATACCTAACCACGCACATTGAAAAAGTCCAGACTCGAGCAGCACGCTTTATAACATCTTCCTATTCATATAGCACGAGTGTCTCTCTCCTAAAACATCAATGTTCCCTGCCATTGCTCGAAGTACGTCGAACCATTTTTACTCTGTGCCTAATTCACAAGTTCTATTATAACAATCGTTTTTCAAGCATTACTTTCCTTAAACCCCCTAATAGATCATCTCATCGAACCACTAAGAGTAAAAGTTTTCAACACCTCACTGGGTCAACCAACGCGTTTATTAACTCAGTTGTACCACGTGGCATCCGCGCATGGAACGACCTTCCCGAATCCATAGTCACCATTGCCGAGACCTCACTGTTTCGTGCTAAACTTGAATCTTATTTTCTAAGCAATGCGCTTCCGCTTAATTCTGTTTCTGTGTAACTTGACAACTTTTTGTATCAGTCCAGTGCTTTTTGTTATTGTTTTCTTTTTTCTAAATTTGTACTTAGCTGGGTTTTCATTGTATGCTGTGCCTACATGACAACTTTGTGTGAGACTGTATGTGCGTTTGTTCTATTTTCTTTCGTGAAATTATGTGTATAATACCATCCTTACTCAATGCTCTGGAAAAGAGCCTGTAAGGTATTGTGAATAAATAAATAAATAAAAACAAAACGGAGTCTTCAGTTGAACTATCTCGTAAATAAATTCAAAAACAAATTCCGACTGAAACAAAATGTTTTTCCATAGATAGTTTACACGCAGTACATATTTTGCACGAACAAGTCCTCCCCCACAGCCCACCTTGAAAATTGACTGCTTTATTAGCGCACAAAGGAGCATGTGCAATACATAAATATTAATTGCATATTCTTGCTTTCAAAAAAATACATGAAAACTAATCTTAATGAACGATTTGGGAAAAACAGAAACCACTATTGTTGGTTGTCTAAGAATTGCGACAGCATTCGTCATGAGACTCACGACGCAGCTCACTGTGAATGCGACGACGCAAAGTTTGAGTAAACACTTTATTTTAATAATGGTTTACGAAGCAATCATAGTCGTCAGCACGACTGCAGCGCTCCACTACGAAATTGAGTGATTACTTCGTCTATGTGCAATCGTCTAATCTTCTGTCTGTGTGTAATCGTTGAGTGTTCAAGCTCTTTCCTCACCATCATTGCGTCTCCATGTGTGTGTGTCTTGTTCTGTCTCTGTGTAATCGTTTAATGTTCAAGCTGTTTCACCACCATCATTGACCATGTACCAATTAGCTCAACTGGTAGCTTGGGCGCAAATGTGAATGTGAGTTTATTGCTGCTCCGTGTAGGCGCGGCGCAGATTTATCTGCTTTCAGGCACGACGTCCTAGAGGATGACGGTAAAGACGACATCTGATACTACCTCTAGGGCGATGTCAAGGACGTCTTCTAGGACGACCTTAAGGACTACGTCTAGAACGACGTCCTAGAGGACGAAGTTTAGAACGATCTCTAGGACGACCTCTGGGGCGGTCTCAAGTACGACCTCTAGGATCACCTCTACGACGACATTGAGGAACACGTCCTAGAGGATGACGTCAAAGACGACGTCTAGAACGACCTCTAGGACAACCTGTAAGGCGATCTGAAGGACGACCTGTAGGGTGACCTCAAGAACGAGGTCTAGGAAGACGTCGAGGACGACCTCCTAGAGGACGACGTCAGAGACGACGTTTAGGATGAACTCTCGGACTACCTTGAGGACAGCCTCTAGGGCGACGTCGCCACGTCTGAGTGAGGCCCACAAGGCGCGCGTAGGCGCGCGCCTGAGTGCCGGGCACGACCGGGTGCCAGGCCGTACATGTTATTGCATACGGCAAACTAGAGATATTTTTTTTTGCAAATATGAAGAGAGCTTTGTTTTCTAACGTGAAGAAATTAGCGTTTGTGCACCTTTATTGGAGTTATAAAGCACGGGAAGACGTCTCTATTGGCAAATATAATAGCGCGAGCAGAGTTGGAATTGCTCGGGCGTGAAGACAAGCTTCCTCCGTTTCCGCTAAACGCAGACGATTAAAAAAAACAACAACAACAATGTAGTTGACTATTTGGGGACATTGGCATGCACTGCGAATATAGTTTTCGTTTACCCATTTATCGTAGCAAAAGCCGAGAGCAGCCACACGATAGAATACACCTCTTCCTGCGTCTAAAAAGAGTTTCGAGGTCAAGGACTGCGTTGCTCGTGCAGTCGCTTCGAGCATGAATTGGGCAAGCGCCCGCAAGGCTCGCAATCCTTAGCGTACGCTCTACTGAAACTTTTAGTGTCTTGAACGAAGTGAATTTGGAGAATCGGCATCGCTCGAGTTCGAAAAATAAAAGACACCACTACGCGTGCAAAACCAGGGCTTTTCGGTAATTTTTAGCATCACCGATTGTTTTGGTCAATCCAGCAGCTTGGTTTACTTCACACATTTTATAAACGTCGAATACTACCTGCAACTGTGCACATGCGCGCGGAGGAATATGCGACGTCTGCTATTTACGCGCCTCGTGCATATAACTGCACACAAAATACACTCACTTGTATCTCCTCCGTTAAAATAAAAAAATAGCGCGTGCTTGGTTGCCTTGCCAGCGCGTTTCTCGTTTATCCCATATATTAGTGAGGCCCTTTCATTCTTTCTGTTTCGAGATATTGTTTTGACGTTCTCACACTCAAGGTACACCCTTGAGTTCAATCTCAAAACGTATAAGCTTTGCCCCTCACCCACGGGCGTACCTTACTGCGTGAGTAACAGAATGAGGACAGAGAGATCCTTCAGCAAAGCCTTCAAAACACAAGATATATTTTCGTTATTGTCAATAAATGATGTTTTATTAATCGCAGAAGACAAATCACAGACAAAGATGAAGACAAGAAAATATTTATTGCTACAAGGCAAAATATTGCACATTCGGAAGAGGTCGGTGTGAAAAAATGGAAGGAGCTGCATATGGCTTGAGTTTCTTGAGGATGCAGTCATTTCCAAGATCACTGGCTCAAACTGATCGTTCGTGAAGTGATACTGAAAAATAAATGCAGCATTGCATATTTTTAGTTGCCATTTGTGAAGCACCGATCGTGGAAATATGTTGCACAAACAAAATCGCAAAGTGCTCATTCGTTGGTAACTCTCCTTTCACTGACGCCATATGCACGTGGTAACACTACAACCCTCTTTATTTTACTGTCACCCCAGTCTCTCAAGCATCATTCTCAACTCGGCCGACTCAATGCAAGCGAGCTAATGGCGAATTCCACCGGTCGTTTTGGAGCGCGCCGGGATCGACTTCTCTGGAGCGATCCTATTTCACTGGGCGATCGGGATCGAGACGGACGTGTTCCACTGGTCGTTTTGGATTAGTTCCCGCTCCAGATCTCGATCTGCCCAGATTCACGAAACGATCTTACGCAAAAAATATGACAAAACTTAAGAACAAATTCGTATTCACGAAACGAAATTTTCGTAAGTTTTCCGCAGGTTACGACGAAATCCTACGACAGCTCCGAAGCTGTCTTACGCACTTCTTACGATCAAATCAGCATGGCCGACAGCGTCGCGGTCGAGACGACCGACGGACGTTTATTTTTCTACGTGCGCTTCTCACGCATCCCGACTTCAAGCAGCAAGAAAAAAGTAAAATTACTTGAAACAGACCACGACGAACAAGAACGCTGGATCCACAAACACCCGGGAAAAGCTGACCAAGTGAGCTCGGCAGATAGGCCTTGCAGGCACTCTCGGCGCAGCGGTGCTCTGACGGTTTTTGGCCAAGACCGTCTGCCCACGACCGGCTGGCGTGCTGAATGGAATATGCCCGCGCGACCCTTGTGAACCCTTCCCGTATCGCTGACCTCAATTTTAGGTTAAGAGGTCAATCTCTTCCTCTTGTCATCTCCTAGTTTTCCGAGGCAGCGGTGACGAACGCTGTCGTCGAAAAGGGACTCTCATCGATTCTATCTCTTTGTTTTGTGTGATATAGAGCTCAAATAAACGACGTATAGATTACCTTCGCCACACGGTATGTGCACTTTGTTATTAGTATTCCATTTCGCGGTCCAGCAGCGCGAATCCAGCACTTCGATCAAACGCGCGCGTTCGCTCCGAGACACTCTCGTAGTTCAAACGTATCTTTTTTAACGTCGGCTCGCTCCTGCATCTCCGAGGCCGCGAAAAAACGCCGCGGCAATTTGTTTCCATCTACGTTACTTTGCAAACGACTGACACGGGCCGTCTTTTACCAACGATGACAGCTGTGTTGACTTCGTAGCGATCGAGTTCGTCGCAGTCAACGGAGGCGATTACGCATCCCGGCCTCGGCATTCGGGTGTGTTTAAATCGGGTTAGCGTCGACATATCACTGCACGGACACGAACCCCAGACAAGCGGTGGCAGGAAGGTCGGAAGGCCGCCTGTGTTTGTTATTAAAAAATCCACGTGCTCCGAACGGCTCCGAACCATGCCGAGCTCTCCGATTGGTTGTTCGTGCTGCCGAAGACGCGTCGCCATAGCAACAGCACCGGTATGTTCTAGTTTCTCCGTACGAGAACGCCGCTTTCCTCCTCTCACTTAAGAACGCGTTCGTGAATACCGATTTCTCCTCTTCTTGCGATGTTCTTAACTTACGAACTTCTTAGCTAAGTTGTCGTAAACTAAGAAGCTCTTCGTGAATCTGGCCTCATTCGAGAAAAGTCTCTCCGCCGATTTCGGCGGATTCAACCGGAAACCAGCCGGGCCAGCCCTCGGCGCACACACGTGACTTCCTTTCTCGCAGGGCATCTCGCCTGATCTCGCCCATCTCGCCTGAGAAGAATTTGTAATGGCCGCGTGCTTACCCCTGGGCTCGACAGCCGATTCGTTTTCCAGGAAGGAGTAGAGAAGGTTTTGCCGCGCTACAGGCATTCCGGCAATCTTTGCTAGAAGCTCCTGAGCCGTTCCTGCCGCTCGTGCGTCGAACACGTGTTAGTGCCGCGATTGCGAAAACGTCTTCGAAACGACCGCGGCGGCTGCGGAAAGGGGATTCCCGTGCAGGTGAATGACGGGAAGGCATCCGCCGGTCCCGGAGCAGTGGTCATATTCCAAGGGGGGATCCGTAGGCGGCGCGACCCCGTTCGGATCGTGTGCTCCATTCCGGATCTGGTCAATTGATCCCGGCGCGCTCCAAAATGCGCACTGGAATTCGCCATAAGAGTGAGCGAGTCAGTTTCTATGATCAAATACGCGCAAAACGATGTCTAAGTTCTTCGTGTTGGTGATTTTGTTCCGGGTTTGTCTCGCCGATTGCGAAAATATGTTGCACAACAAAAGCGTGAGTTGCTCGATCGTTGGTGACTTTCCTTTCACTAACGCAATATGGTCATGATACCACTACAAACCTTTTTATTTTAGTGGCACCCTAGTCTCTCACGAATCGTTCTCAAATCAGCCGACTTCATGCAAGCGAGTTAAAAGCGAGCGAGTCAGTTTCCTTTATCAAATACGCGGGAAAAGACATGTCAAAGTCATGGGCGTACCAACCGGGGGGGGGGGGCAAGGGGGGCGCTTGCATCCCCAGTTCTCAGAGTGGGGGGGGGGGGGGGGGGGGGCAAGGCATGTGTTTTGCCCCCCCCTGAAACAGCCGCCACTGGGCAGGGCAAACACTGGCCGGCGGCGCCCAAGGAATAGGGGCACCGCCCCCCGACCCGCGGGGGCATATTTTAACGCGCAGTCGATACAAATCCTAGCATCGGCGCTCACGCCAGATCGGCTGGTTCGCGGAGATAGGCACTGCCGCCGCCAACATAGGCAGCGGTTACAGTGCGAGTTTCCGAAGCGGTAGCGTAACTTAGTTGTAAGATGGCTGCCTCATATGTAGCAGACCCGGGTTCTATCCACGGTGTGGGCTTACTTCTTTTTTTTTTTTCCTCGAACATTTTGTTTTGTCGATGCATTTAGTGATATTTACGACATTTCTTTTCTTTTTTTTTACGATTAACACTGAAAAAAAAAAAAAACGAATGTTGTCGACGCGCTGAATTAAATCGTATGGGACTCTATTTACGGATGTGCACATGAGTTGCCGAACATGAGTTGCCGGCGGCAAAGCGGCGTGTACGGGGGTAGAAGGGGGGGGGGGGGGGGGCTAAATGGGTTAATAGTTTTGGAATTAGCAGCCGCACGCTGTCGCCGCGAAGCGCCGCGAACGCAGGGCGGGGGGGGGGGGGGGGGGGGGGTCTACGCGCTTTGAGTGATACACGCTCCGTCTGAATCCGAAATTTAAGTTTCCGCGCGTTGCCGAGCAGTCAATCCGGCGTGAGCGTCGTTGCTAGGGGGTCTATCACATGCGCCGTAAAAGTTAGTGATGTACCGAATCTGCCGAACTTCAGATTCGGCAAAGTTCCGCACATGCCGAAATTTAGAAGGAAAGTTCGGCAAAGATTCGGCAAAAACTCGGCAAATGTCTGCGCACGCACACGAGCGCGACGGGGCCATGGATCGCACATGGACGCCGCGCAGTCGCGCGGTTACCATCGTGCAGTTTAGTACAACCAGCGGTTACGGCGAGGTGTGGAGTAGGCGACGGTAACTGTGCGTTTGTGAGCTTTTGCGAGTATGGTTCTCTTCAATAATTTCTGCCTCAGAAACAGAAGATCGACCAGTAATGTACGCAGTCCACTGCGCAAGTGGCAAATGATGCGGTGCATTCTGGATAACGTTATTTTGATTTGACCTTTCCATTTATGAAACGAAGTGGTTGAAACATCGACTGACAACTGGACAATTACGCTCAGTGTTCACAGCCCACTGCTGTCAAACGGGGCAGAGTCACGAGAGCTTGCCAGAATGTATGGGATTCAGCTGGCATCCTCGTCATTATGTGATACATCTTTACCCCCTTCTTTTTTTTTCTGTTTACGCACTTTCTGTAGTGTGTATATTATGCACATTTATATCGTTTTTGTTTTTTCACATGTGGTGGCGCGCTGGTAGGCACTGTGCATAAGGGTTTTCACCTATCTGCCTAGCACCGCACACCACCACATGGGCCCCTTCCAGTATGTGCAAACAAAATTTATTATTATTATTATTTTATCATTATTATTATTATTATTATTATTATTATTATTATTATTATTATTATTATTATAACAATCCTATTTGGCGGCTCACAATTAGTTTGTGCCAAAACAGAATAATATTGCTTTTTTAGTTCGCGTTATTTCGCGATTTTCATGTATCTGCATAAGACTAAACAGAGAACTATCATGCTCGACGTTGCACATCCGACATTCCTAACTCTCCCCATCTTCCTAAACGTCCATATGTGTCCTAACACCAGAAACCGGAATTTTAAAGGTTAAAAACGGCACTTTGCGAATATGGAACGTACACTTTCTTGCAAAGCTGACGTCAAGTGACTTAAATCGAAAAACATGCATATGTACAATATTGTTATCTCTTCTGGGGAAGACTCAGCAACCGTTGCATTCGTTTTCGCGCACGAAACGGCGACTCCCAGAGAAAGTAAGAACGTAGTGATTGCCTTTATTTTAACAATGTAAACACACTTGCAGGCGTGCGCTGATGAAGTCTCCAAATCAAAACTCTCGTAGCGTGATTCATGACTGCGCCGGCTACTACCCAACCTCGTTGTCACGCCACTTTCTGGAAGCAGACATTAAAATTGCAAGTAAACACACAAAAGCGACACCGACACAATTATCTTGCAGAATATCACCTTGTTTAGTAATAACTGTTTCAATAGGCACTACATGTTGTATTTAAGTCAAGAAAAAAAAAAACCTTTTTTTGGGAGAAAAAAACTAAATATCAACGTTAAGTCTGGTAACAGTACTTTTGCCGAATCTTTAGAAAAGTTCGGCAAGAGTTCGCCGAATCCCACGATTCGGCGCCGAATTTTCGATTGGGAAAAAGTTCGGCCCATCACTAGTAAAATAGTAAAAATATGCGACCCGGGGGGTGGGGGGGGGGTTGGTTTGCCCCTCCACTCAAAAACAAGTTGGTACGCCACTGGTGAAAGTTCTTCATGCCGATAATTTTGTTCCGTGTTTATCTCGTCTCATGCTCGTATTGGGCGACCTTCATCGGCGAGACCAAAAGAAACAGGTGATACGATCCAGAGTTTTAAAGTGAGTTACCTAGCAAAGTCTCCCTCGGAGGCTGTCGAAACTTTTCCGACCGATAAGGTGGAGCCATTGTTTTCGTCGCTGAAGATTTTCTTTTCTCGTCGGAACGGCAAAAAGCTTTTCCCTTTCGCAATGCTGTTTGTGCATTCCACAGCACAGCATGATGGCATCGCGTTGCCGTAAAAATAATGGTTAAAAAAAGAAACGGCCGGGCCGTAAGCAACGAAGCCACCGCGACGCCTCGCCCAGTGATGGCGTTGATTTCTAGCAGACCACCGAATCACGCGGGATCATGGGAAGGCAACGGTCACGTGTCACGTCCGATCCAATTGCAGCGAGGAGAAAGCGGAACTTTTGAGAGGGAAAAGGCATGGGCGAGGAAAAATTTCTCTTCCCCATTTCAGACAATCGTTTGCGCTACCTTTCAGTATATAGGGGCCTTAGCGTATGCAGAAGCGCCGCGCCACCGCGCGGCGCATACGCGCACCGCGTATATGCACGGTGCATTTGAGGCCAGATAGCGTATTGTGACAACCGGGAGATTTAGCTAAAGACTGCTGTCGCATTAAAAAACAAGAAAAGCGCCCTTTTGGGGAGCAGGTTTTTGTAGTCTCAAATTTGCTTCTTTCCACCTTTTGACAGTTTCTATTAGCCCCGAGAAGTTTGAGTTGCGACGGCGAGCCGGGGTCACGTTACGGCGAGGACAGAATTTTTCCGACTCACCCCGCTCGCCCTGAGGAGGCTGTGACGACGTTAGCTGTCGACGCGCTCGTTTCTATCGAATTGTCTTTTGTGCGCGCTTTTTGTAGGAAATGTGAATTTTCATATGTGGCTTTATTGAGGTATGGCCTGCAAACTGCAAGCGAAACTTCAAGCAACATTTCAGGCATGGTTGACAGGGTAGGCAACGCATGAATCGCAGCTGGTATATGAAAAGGAAGAAATAGGGCCACATTTGCAGGAGCATCACTATAACTTTACATGTCACACAATCAATGCTGCTGATGGTCTGAATGAATTGACAGGTTATGTATACTATTTCTTTTTTTTGTATTTTCGTTTTTAAACAAAAACGCCGAAGCAGAAAAGCAGCATGCTGCTCGAGCAACATGTTAAATATAGTCTGGGCCATGGAGTGAGACAGCCCAACCTCAAAGACAAGTTAATGAAATAAGGAACACAGGCGTATACCAGTTATTTGTTTATATCTGTTTATATTGCTCGTATTTGGCCTTTGCTGGATTCGGATAGTATTTCAATGTACTCCACTGGTGGAATCTGCGTACTTGTTTATAATATCACTCAAGTAATGTACAACGAACGCATGTGAAGGTGTCTAGCCCGTTATTAGTCACTTCTCGACAATTTACGTTTTACAGGCTTAAAATTGAGATTTTAGCTGAACCAAATTGTCCTGAAGCTTAACTACCCAAAGGTTTTCTCACGCAAACTGTCCCCCGTCACAGGTTCCACATTTTAATGTATACTGGCGCAGCATCTTCCACTGGATAGCCGTTCGAATGCTTGCTGTTCCTCCTGTTTTCCTGAGTTGCCAGAGAGTTCAGCTGTAGGAAGTTTCGAGGCTGGGGAAGCTTTTGCGGACCTGCAGTAGGGTCTCTTTTACCTGGAACTGACAATTTAAACTATACGGTGTATTTTCCGAATATACAAGACTGGAATAAAGAATGCCAGGAAAAAATATAAACGTTCCAAATTACGGTACTATTGCTGTGCATATTTTGGGCAGTTCAAGACATATCATACAGGCAACTCGGGACAATTAGGCCGTTTTTCCATCTACCATACAAACTAATTTCCATTAATTGTTCGTCTTCTAAAAAAATAAAACGCCTGCATACGTGTACCAAATATATGATTCATTCCCGAAGAAGCTACATTTATGTAAAACAACCATGTTCTACGAGCAATTCAAAGGTCTTCAGACCCATGGCCTTTAAAACATCTGCTAACCAGAGCATGCAGTCTGGCATGTGCAGAGTCGGGGTCGTGAGCTAATTTGCCGACCGCCCAAAGGCCTGTGATATAAATTCCATTTGAAAGGCCTGCAAAATGGAGTGTAATATTCACTGAGCTCATGAACGTGCAAGAAACAGAATTCCAGCGCCTGAGACATACTCATTTACCGCTTCACCGACCCCTCGCACAATCGCCCCATGCCGTGTGGATCGGCGGAGTTGCATCCGTCGATAGCTTTCGGGATTTGTAACCTATTTATAAAGGTAAAAGTAACAAACAAGCTTAGAAAAGGTACGGAAACACATCGGTATCGGCCCAACCCGGCGACTTGTACACTGGGTAAACGAGGTACCGCTCCTCGAAGTGCTTGCGGCACACAACGGCCGACGTTGACGGTGCCTTTCCATCCTTAGTTTGATTTTGCATGTTCTCTTTAACCTCGTTATCTTCGGGTGGTGAAAGCTGATACCGGCTTCTTTTAGGGATTTGCATTGCGGCACTAAACAGTAGGTCAGCATGAACGCAAGCCAGGAAACGGGGGCAGGGAAGCGAGCCGGATGCGAGATCTCAAAGCGGAGTCCTTCCCCTGACGTCACGGTACACCTCACCCAATCAGGGCGCGGCGACCGCAGCAACGCTTGTGTTCGCTCTCGGGGCTAATAGACACAATTTAGGCACGATTGTATGGAACGTTACAGCATATATCAAAATCATAGCTTAATTAAATTTATATTTCTCTGATAAATGTTTAATCTCAAACATGACAGTTTGAAATTTCAGTGTGATTCCGGTAAAGCTTAATTTTACAAAAATAAGCTTTAAAAAAAAGTGTTTTTTAGAAATGATTCTTTTGTTGTTAGTGTATTATATTCCCGCTTTGTTTGCATGAATGAAAACGAAAGTGTAACGGATTACAATCATTCTTTTACATAAATGAGTAAAGGAATTACGTTACAATTACTTTGTAAATATGTAATGATTCTCTTATACAATTACTCAAAAATGTAAGAGATTACGAGTAACTGCGTTACTTGTAACGGATTACGTGCAAGTCTGATTACAAGTGAGCAGTAAAATCTGGAAGACAAAGATGAAACACACAGCCATGCGTAAAGGCATTCAGTATATAAAACAGATGCAAATATGGGCCTGTGCCGGTCCATCGGTTCAGGCTCTGCACCAACGAAGACGACAAAGCTACTCGTCGCAACAAGCTCGACGGTACGAGAATAAACAACGTTTTCACCTAAACGTGGAGTCGGTCGCACCATCTCATCCGTCCTGAGCATCGAATGTGCTACAAATTGGTGACCCAAACATGATGATCGACTCCGAGTGCCAGCCATTCAGGGGAACGTTCTTCGCGGCCCGGGCACGGCAACGGCTCGACCTTTTTAGGCAAAACTGCAGTAGCCGCATCTTCCGCTTTCCACAGCCCCTGCATCTGCAGCCCCCGCCACCGCATCTGCCCTGTCGCATCTAACGCCGGCATCTCCCAGCAATCGGCTGCGACCACCTTGCTCGCCCCGCCGTTTTAGCAACTGAACGTGCATACATTTCCACACTGTCCACAACAAGGCACGTCGCTAGATGACCAGGGCCTCATCCGTGTACGTCAGGCATTCGCTCTCCGCTCGGTATCGCATTTTCGGGGATGTTGCATCGGCCCCGCTGCCGGCCGGCATCTATCCTTGGGCCCGAGGCTGCACACTCCGAGCTGATCGAGCCGGACCCACAGCATGACCGGGCCGATTTGCCCTCTGCCCGCTGCCTGATTGCCTGACCTTAGCGTCAACTACCTTGCTGCACGGCTTCCGAAGGCTGCCTGCCCTGCTCGCAGTACACGCGAACAGCAACAACGCCTCTCTGGAGTCGGAACCACTGCAATGGAATCGTTCCATCCTCCGCAGTCTGCAGAGCTACAAGCGACGGCTCTAGGGGGGGGAGGGGGGGGGGGTAGCCTTCGGTCTATTGGTTTAACCTCGGCACCGCCAACGATGACAAAGCTACTCGTACTCGCCGGCAGGAGCTTGACGGGACGATAATAAACAGTATGTTTGCACTGCTCGGAGTCGGTCGCACCATCTCTTCTGTCCTCAACGTCAAACGCGCCATAGGAACTAGTAAGCAAGA